>CAXAMN010006780.1:703102-724640 GCA_963970005.1 Durusdinium trenchii
CCAGAGACAGTGCTCCAACCAAGAAAGCAGGCGGGGCAAATTCGGTTGCCATATTTCTGCACGTGGTTGAAGCAAATCGGCACATGCGGAGCTACGTCACGAAGAGTTTTGTGAAAATCCTCGCAGTATTGATTTTAAGAATGCTCTAAGCACTTCAGATGTACCAGTTGTACGGAGTTCAGACAGTCAGAGACTCGCGAGACAGCTATCATTCATGAGCAAGCATTCTTTGCTTCTTTCTGTTTGCAGGTGCTGAGGTAGACGTGGCTCCACCAAGAGAGAGCCCACCAGCAAGTGGACCAGGCAGAAACAAGATTAACACGGCAGCGTAAATTAGGAAGCTGGCTTGGAAGGAAAGGCAATGTATCAGCCATGCTTTGGCAGTCATGTGTTTTCTTGCTGGCTTACTTTCGATTCTCCCATGGTTCCCTGTGATTCTCCACGCCAGAATTAAGGAGGTGCTGATGTAGACGCTGATTCGAGACTGATGTCTTTGAGGGTGACTTCTCCATGCGCCGATCGTGCAGGAATTTTTGGCGTTCTCTTTGGCGCCGAGCCTGGCGTTTTTCAATGATATTCTCTTGAGCCAGCATTGCTGCAGGCCCTTCAATAGCTCCAGCAAGAGGGAGTCCAGCAAATGGAGCAGGCAGAAGCGAGATTGACATGTGAACAGGACAACAGATTGGACAGAAGACGCAAAAGACGCGGTCCAACAATTGGAGAGTTGCAAGACTTTCTTGTCTTTTGTGTGAATGTTGGGATGTCAAGGTCCTGTTGTGGATGCTGACCCAAGAGACGGCACTTCGGCAGCAGGTGGCTTTGCCTGCAAGTGCATAGCACGACGGTGAAACTCCGGTATGGAGTTCCGAACAGACAATGCCCTGCTTATGGTCTCGTTGCTAGCTTCTGGATTGCTCCAGCGGACCAGAGCTGGCACCGAGGTCCTTTGGACTCTCGAAGGGATGCTGCAAAGAGAGGAGGACGAGTTTCATGGTTGAGCCAATGTGCCTGAGACGAACGAAACATTGTAGAGATATAAAGACCTTCAATTTCATGAGCTTGCACTTGAGCCAGAGGCTCAGGGGTATTCGCGAGACTTGTTTCTGGGCAGCAGCTTTGCTGTTTGCAGGCCCAGAACCAGCCGCAAAAGACAGTCCACCAGCAACTGGAGCAGGTGGAAGTGAGGATTGACACCAAAGAGCTGATTGATTCGACCATGCTGAACAGTTTTTAGCAATGCACAAAGATACTTTGACCCTAATTGTGGGATCATGACACGGGGCTTTTAAAAGACCAGGTGATGGCCAATTCAAGAAAGGTTGCGTTTCATGATAATTTCACAGACAAACAAGAACCTACTTTCTTTTAAATGCCTTTTTGATTTGCACCAGTGCTCATCTTCTTTTCTCACCAACCTTCATGCTTTGACTTCGAGGTGCTTCAAGCACTCCCCATCGTGAGGGTCGAGGGGGTGCCGGTGAACTTCCATCCAGTCTCCCAGCAGGCAAGTCTCGTTAAAGCCAGTTGTAGTGTGAGATTGGAGTCTTTTGCGGCTAGACGCTAGGCCGCTGGGAGATGTTGCCGGGTGTTTTGGGGTTCGCTTTTAAGGGTCCGATTTGGCTTTGAAATTCTTTGAGTGATGGTAGCCAGTAGGGTTGAAGAAGTCTGCCCTTTGTGAAGAATATGTATATATTGGAGAACATCACGGGTGTTCATACCACACTGACCGACTGAAGGCTGGAATCTCAGCGTGTTGTGCTACCCGCCAGGCAGCGCAATCCAGCGAGAGGCGGGCCAGCAGGATAAATTTGTAGCAATTCTTCCCCCCCTAGTCAGAGTCCTCTTTTTTGGACATGCGCCTCAAGGCACAGTCCAACATGACCTGCTCCCAGGTCTTTTGGGAAACCGGGTTGAGCCAACGAGTCGGGCCACGAGGGAGTTTTTGCTGCAACCTTGTGTTTAAGTATTTGTGCTTTGCTTTTTACTTCTTTTTCATGTAAAAAACATTTTCTTTACATATTCTATATGTAATCGGACCGAGACGAACATTCTAAGAGGCTCGCGGTGTCTTTCTCCTCTCCTCTCCGTCGCCTTTCAGGGGCGGACCGCCCTGGTCTCGGTGAGCGGCACCGCTGCGAGCGAGCCGCTCGGACCGGGATGCGCGAGGTGGGACGAGCGGATGCGAAGCATTGTAGAAGGTGTGACGTTGATGAAGCTGTTGCCCTTTTGCTTCGCACGTGCACCCGATTGTGGGGATGGTGTTGACGAAGGTTGGATGGCCTTCGTCGGTCCACGAAAAGGACCAGACGACTCGCGTTAGTGCCAACGACTCTTCCTGCAACATCGGAAGCACGAGAATCTAACAGCCCCATGAATCCGATGGTGCATGATGAGCGAAACACCCGCTGCTTCACGAGGTCGGCTCGTTTCCGCGGTCGATTAGGAATCTGCCATGTCTGTTTTGCCGAAAAGACGGGTTCAGCCTATGAGTGGTCAGTCTATGGTTCACCGAAAAGGCCTATCTTGAGAAGCTAGGATTTGCTCTGGAGGATTCCGCCGCCGGTTCGCCTCTTCACCTCTCTTCGAGACATCTTTGGGTTCGAGACGCTGGAACTACCTCTGAGGTTTCCGACCCACACTTTTCAGGAACTTGCGTGTGTGTTTCTCACATCGCAGGTGCTTTCCGGAGTCTTCCCTTCCATCTCCAGAAATCTTCCCAGGAGCGATCGGACGCTACGTTCGGGGCTCCTGGCCCTACTAGGAGCGATCGGACGCTACTAGGGCCCATTTCCCGACATCTCAGGCTTCAGCCCACGGGGCCCACGGCGCCCGTCGCCAGGCGAATTTTGCTCCGTGCGCGCGAGGGAGGGTGGAGACGGGTTTGGTTGATCCCAATCGTCTATCAGTCTATCAGTCTAGACTGCTGCCCACCTGGCCTCATTGGAAAGCAAAACTCATGATTCTGTGGAGGCTTATATAAAAGGAGGGGTTCTTGAAATACGCGCTTAAGGAGGGGCTGTGTATTGCAGGATTTCGGGCTCCTGCTGATCACAAAAGGGGGCTAGAATCTTTTCCCCAGTTTGTCATGCCAAATCACCTGCCACTGTGGTGTGTGTTGCGTTCCATTTTGTAGTCCGTAGTTATAGGCATGCATAGGCTAGGAAGTCATCTCCATCATGCATGGACTCGGTTCGCAAAATGGAAGTCCGGCACTGCATTCCCCGTCGTCTCTGGTTGCTTGGTGTACAGCTTACCGCAGCTTCACTCAGCTTGGGCTTGGCTGAAACAAAATCAAAAAGAAACCGGGAGAAGGGAAGGTTATGCCCTTGTTTGAAAAGGTTGATTTATGACCTCCATTTTTGTGGTGGGTCCTTCTCCGCGTTGCGGACGTGTAGGCCACTGCAACCTTGGGAGCAGCACCCGCTTCTGCCGCCACCCCGGACACCGGAAGGAGTACAAGTCAGTTTCGAGCATGGCTTGCGTCAGTCCCGGTTAGAGGATAGACAGGTTTTCAGCAAGGAACAATACATGGACATAGGTAGCTTCAGGTAGGCTTCCAATTCCTAGGTTCGCCAGCAAATGAAGTTCAAGCTATTTTTGAGGGACCAAGTGCAGATACAGAGTCACATACAGGATATCGGTGATAAAAGGAAGGGCAGATAGACACCAAACACCTGATTCGCCCCCCGTTGGATGTTTGAGAACCTCCAGGCCTTAGGGCTTGGAGGCCTTTTTGAGCCGCAAAACATGCAGGTCAAAGTTCTTTGTTTATATCATCAATGTTTTTCAATCTACAATATATATATATATACACACGCACATCCTTCTATTGTTGTATAAACCTACTGAATGAACAAAACTGATAGCTATGTTGCATACCTACCCCGCAACATCGATCGGTTCGTGGCACTGATAGCTATGTTCCCGTCACGACGTGCATGCGATCGGAAGGGTTACAGAAGACGATGAGATGAACTCCTGTCCAGAGAGAGGTGTATCCGATGTATCCCAACATCCCATGGTTTTCCATGGTTTTCTATCTGATTTCGTTGGATATGTCATTCTCGCTTGACCTCTCCAGGAGTGCCACCCTCGATGCCAGGTTGGGACCCACATTCATGGCTTGAAAAAAAACTGTTGGGTCAGCGAGACAGCTGTCAGGATTTGGACGAAGATATAGGCTCACAAGACATGGCATGCATGCAGCCCCTTTTCCAGCAGGTGATGCAGCCCCGTTCCGAATGGTCTAGGGGGCTGCAGGTCCCACCACAGTCAGAGCGCACAGGGCTCGGCCAGTAAGGCCTTGGGCTCGGAACGACGTGATCCTTGGGGTTCGGCTCGGCTCAGTTGCTCAATTACTTCAAACCAGGCTGTGCACGGAAAATCATTTTGATGTTCGTCAATTCAAGCGTGGGCTCGGGAGATTCGGGTGTGTATTGAAATAGGGAGACCTCATAAAGAACCCCGGGAAGAAGGAAAGCAGACGAAGACCAAATTGTTGGGGGTCATGCGTGTTGTCCTCGCATTCAGGCGCTGCTCTGCCAGGACCAGCCGGCATGTCCCGTGGTCCCCGCAAGCGGGTAGAGAAGGGAGCAAGTGAGTGGGAACTGTGCACGTTTCATGAGTCGACAGACTGCATAGAGGAGGATGTCTGTCTACGATGATGTAAGAGCCCAGCTTGAAGACCAGGAATCGGCCAACAAACTCGTGCAAATGATGATAAGTACTGGTACGACCCTCCTTCGCCCCAGGAGGGGCCCCAGTACGACCGGATCTGGAAGGTGCTGCACTGAGTTTCGAGACTGAAAACCAGTTGGTTGAGTTTCGGAGCTTGAAGAACTCGCCAAGGGAATAGCTCACGAGAGATTGAAACATGAACAGGACCAACAAGGGACCACGACCTCAGATCTTGGCGCAAACACCGCTGCTTGACGCGATCTCAACACGTTGTGGGCAGGTCCAGGTGAGACTCCGGAGGTGGATGAGAGGCAAATCCGGAGGGTTCCGGAGGGCCACTCGCAGAGTTCGAAAGTTGGCTACGCCAAATGTATTTGTACCTATATATATATATACTGTATATGTATGTATATATGTATATATATATGTTTGAAATCATCATCATCATCATATATATATATATATATACATATACAATTATATGACATATACAATATATATATAATATACACTGTTTAATATATATATATATATGTATGTATTATATACGTTATATATATATATACATTTTACAGACTATATATATATATATGTTTCTCCTCCTTCCTTTCACCCTTGCGCTTTGGGCACTTCGTAAGTATTCTTGACCCATACCTGCGTGATCGTTTTCTTCTGTGTGGAATGCAATCCTTGATCGGGAAGGTAGCAGCGTCTACTTAGACAAAGAAAGCATCAGCTAGTGGAGCATCGGAGGTGTGTTCCTGAAAGCAAACTTTATGTTGCATGTCTGTGGACCAGGTCTTGAGTGTTGAGAGATTCGAATACCGAAGGTATCATTTGTCCGAACACCTCGTTGGCCCGGCTGGCCAGTCGGCCAATTCCAACACAATCTTAGCAACTCCTAACAAGAAGCTACTTGGTGGAGGCCATCGCTACTAGGTGGAGGCCATCGCTATGAGGTTGGAGGCCATCGCTATGAGGTTAGAGGCCATCAGCCATTGCTACTAGTAACAAGAAGCTAGTCGTTTCGAGGCTGCTTCGGTCTCTGCGGTGGCAGGCGCTGGCATTTGCAAGGTACGATCCAGTCCATGCCAGCAACATCCTCAGCGTGTCTGGTCACACCATGTGGGTCTGGGAGTCTGGGCCAAAAGGATTCGTTTCCCTAGGAACCGTAATGTTGGATCCTGACTAGTACCTCCTCCCTCCCTCTCTCTCTCTCTCTCCCTCCCTCCCTCCCTCCCTCCAACAAATGGGGGACCCTCTCATAATAAAACTACAACCAAAACCAATCTGGACTCCTGGGAGGATATTTTTTTTGCGGTTGATTGTTGTATATATTCATTTTCCTGTCTCAGTTTCTTTGTATTCTCAGCCTCAGATCTTCAGCTCAAGAAAAGTCTTCAGCTTACCATTGCTTTAGTAGTATTAAGATTTCATCAAGGGTTTTTCCAGGGGAAAAATTTTTGACAAATGAGAACCCATAAACATATCTATTATCAGGATCAGGTGCCTTGCTTGTCTTCTACTCGACGTTTCATTTCCAGCACAAAGATGCCCGTGTAATCTTCTGTGCGCGTCTTCCATCTACGGTTGTGATGTTACTTTGCCTTTTCCTTTTATCTGCAGGAGATAAACAGCTAAGTCAACTTTCTACAGGGGAATCGTGATGCAATGTTAACAGCTCATTACTTTGGGATAACAAAAGATTTTTGGGCACCAAAAATCACAGAGGCCCTATTGGAACAAAGATAAGGGTGTCTGAATCCTTTTGGAAAAAGGTTTGCCTTATTGAGGACTCATTTACTAATCAGGATAAAAACACACTACCCTATTTCTTTTGTATGGGACATGGGCTTAGGTGCCTGGAACAGCTTGCTGTTTCAGTTGTCCAGTTGGAACTCCGCTATTCGTGCGGTCAAACTGGAGGCCTCCGCGCCGGCGCCCCGAGAGCCTCCCGTGAGCCGCGAGTCTCCGGCACGTGAGCCCTCGCGCGAGTCGACACGCTCCCGCTCGCGGGAGCCCGCGGGCCGCGAGGGAGAGGCCAAGAGCCGCGAGGCGGATCTGAGGGCTGGTGGGCTGGTGGGTGCTGATGAAGTTGAGTTTGAAATTCGGAGGTTTGTTTGGGGGAGTGTGAACAGCAAATGGTCGGGTGCTGGGGGATGCACGTTCGTCCATGTTTCTGCTACTAAGAGACTCTTTCCCATGGAAAGCCGAAGTCGCCTTTTGGGGTTCGATCCACATGCATTGAACCTACAGAAACACCAGAGAAACCCGAAGAACCCCCCAGCTCCGGTTTCATCTTCCTGAGATGGGGCAGGCCAAATGACTTCTGTTGCTGGTGAGGAGCCTTTGATCTACTAGTGCTTGCCAGAACCATTGTCCTCTCCAAAGGCGCCAACCAATTTAAAACCAACCCTAGTGGCCCGTTCTTGGTGAAAAGAGGCGAAGGCTCTCATCGGTTTTTTGGTGGAGCCTCATGGTCAGGTGCAGCCGCTCTATGACCTTTTCCGGGATTTGCGCGAGCTGGTGGATCGTGGGTTGGGAGCCCCTAAAAAGTCGATCGGGGAGCGGCGTTTGGACTCACGGAGTTGCTGGAAAAGCATTTGCTTTGGGTGACCGCGATCAGATCGCACTCTGGACGCGTTTGTCACAGCTCAGTCTGCAGTTGAACACGGTCCGCTGCATCGTCCTCCTGGTCCGGCTGCGACGGTCCCCCAGGTATCCTGGGAACCAATGGCCGCCGGAGTCCACGGTGTCTGCCGGACGTGCGGCCAGATCGATCCGGTGTTCTGCTCGATCATGGCGGCAAGATCGGTCAAGTGTCCATGAGTTGCCGAACGCTTTGGAGGTGTGCACTGTTGGTCCAATGATATCCATGCTGGGGCCCTGAATCACAAGGACTCCAACCTATGATCTCAAGTGGAACCTGCTCGTGTTCCTGCTCTTGTGGCGAGTTTTGCCGAAGGATCCGTGCAACACAAAAAGAAGACTTATATATCTCCAAACGTCCGGCAGGCCGACTTTTTCCATGACATATGACATATGATGATTTGCCAGGTCATGTTTTTTCCCGAAACAGAATCTGTACCTTCGGAGTCTTGGGACGATGGAGGCTGAAGACGTGCATTTCTGCTGCCACAACGAGTCCATATGAGCCCCGTATGGGTTGAACACGACCACCCAATACATCCGCGTGGACGCATGTAGGTCGCTCATCCCATGCGTCCAGATAGAAAGTGTGGGGACGAAATTCAGGACCACGATGCAACAGCGAGGTTTAGGTTTTAGGTGTTCATTTGGGATGAGCGGTTTGGAACCGTCCAAGTCACAGCCTCCAAGCCCTTCCCTTCGACGCCCCTGGCCTCAGGCCCGGACCTCCCCCCCCCTTCGCCGGCACCGCCACCTCCTCCACCGCCACGGGAGGGTGGGGGGGGGGTGTGGGAGACAGGGGGTGGAGGACCCAGCTGATAGCATTTTTGGACCGGTTCACAAGATGGCTTAAGAAAACAGATTTGATGGGTTCTGTATATACAAAGTACAAAGATATAGTTATAGTCTATCCATCCACAACAAGCCACGTTGATAGAAAGGATTTCAAATTCTTTCTTAGAGAATCGGCTTCAATCTTATTGATTTTGGCTACACAAAACTCTAGATGTAGAGGACAACCATGGTGGTGCCAGTACCAATTTTCCTGTAGATCTTCTTGCATTCCAAATTAGTGACACTTGATAAAACGGCCAGCTGTGAGATAAAGTGTGTTTGTCGTGCCCTTTTCACGCAGGCGTTTACATAAAGTCATGAGATGTGAGTGAGTCAGGTGACTTTGATCTTGCAAGGAAGGCCTGTGCCTCACAAAATCTGGGAGCTACCCAATAGGGGGAATGAATTCTGTGGTCGTATCTGTGCTTCTCTCCCTTGGTGAACAACGCGTTTCTTTTTTTTTCCACGGTTTTGGCACGACCTGCGATCGCCGAACGTAGAGGGTGTTGAAGGTTCAATGGTTCGATGGCTTCGATCGCTTTGGGAAGGAAGAATTGCACGGACGAAGCAAGATGAATGCGAGTGGGCTTGTTGTTTCTTGCGTACATCAAGCTGAAGGGGAGCAGGGAACTGCAGGGTTTTCAGGTGCCCAACTTTTCTGAAAGGAAACGAACACGACACGAATCAGTGGAAAAAGACAATATATACGTATACCAAATATGGTCTAGGTGCAGACCCAGCTGAATGGGTAAAGGCTTTATTTTGTCAATCGAATTCAATCTCTTGGAGAATCCCCAAACGTCATCCATCACCAGTTCCTCGATTTGCAGATGAAGCGCCGAAGATCTCCAAATGGGTGGAGGTGTGCGCTACGGCAGTCGCAAACCGTGCAGTGTGTTCTTCACCGAAAAACTGGTGAAGACTTGGAGAATTCCGCAAGGTTGAAAAGCCACAGCTGTTGCTTGGATTTTTGACAATACCAACGGATTCGAAGTATTTGATCCAGCGCAAGAAGCTTTGCCATGCAAACACACTACGGACTTAAGTTTAAGCTGAGCCCGTCTCTTTCTGCGCCATACATGAGTGAAGATAGGCTCGTGCACATGTCAGTCTTGACAGCTAAGTGGTGACCTCTCTCGGCCATGAAAAAAACCTACTTATATACATGCTAAGTGGTGACCTCACATCGATTTGCAGTTGCTGAGAACCCCCCAAGCGAAACATCGTGAGATGTGCAGCGGGTGCGTCTTCATGCTGGGTGCGTCTCTCGGTCCGGGTCGACGGCGGCGAAATCAAGAGACCAGAGCCACCGATGGGTTTTGGCACCCACCAGAGCCCCGAACTGAAGTAGTTCCAAGGCACCCGGACACCCAGAGCCCCGAACTCACCAGGGTGTTCGGGTGCCATGACCAGCGAACCTCAGACCACTTCAGGTTCCGGTCTCAAGAGCCGGAACCTTGGTGGTTCGGTGAAATCCGGGACATGTCTTGTGGGTGTGAATGATCCAAGGCGCTTTCAATTTAGAAGCCACCCATGGAGATAGCCAAAGCTTGACAGCCCGTGCTGGAGATCAAGGAAACACGGTGGAAACACGGTGGAAACATAAAGAGGGAGGTTCTTCTGCTTGGAATAGGTATTTTGGGGTTTGCTCTTCCTTTCCTCAAGCTTTCACTCAAGCGTTCACCGTGATTGGTATGAGACTTTTCTCAGAATTGGCCTTAGCCGGTAGTTCATCCGCGAAAGGTACTTCCTCAAACCATTTCTGCCAGGTTCTGACGCACGCGAGGTTCTTTTTGCCGCGTGGAACTTGGGTGAAGAAAAAACGATCTTGGATAGTTGGACAACCCCCCAACCTGCCCTTGAAGTGCTTGCCAACCATCTCATGGTCCTGATGTCGATCCCCGCGCCAGGTGCAACCAGCCCCTTGGCGCGACGGGAATGGTTTTGGGTTTCGGGCGCTTGGAGGGTGGCACCCCGCCCTACCAGCAGTGGTTGACAGGTGTTTTTTTCAGATGCATGGCTCAACCTCTTCTGTTGAGTGACTAAGCTTTGCTTCGAAGCTTCCGTGCTCAGTGAGCTGAGACTTTAAAAGCTGAACTGCTGCTGACCACAATTGTTCTATTTGGAGTGTTTGGGTGTTGAGGTCCCTTGTACCCTTTTCACAGATCCCAACTCCCAACATGCTTCCCTGTGCAAGAAGAACGACAGTCTGTTCATCATTTGTGGAACTGAGGTTTTCACCTGTCTTCACTTATTCTTGAAGTTCCAACCTAGTCCTGAAGCCCTCTTTGCTTGCCGAGGAGCTGACCGAGGAGCCAACATCGAGCCTCAGCCGAGATCAGCAACAGGAGCAGAATCAGCGAGTCCCAAGGTTTCCAAGGTCTAAAGTGACTTCTTGTGACAGATTGTGAGATATGAGTCATGTTTGTTTACTTTTGCTTTGAGGTTGGGGTTCAGAAACTTTGTTTGTCGGGTTCAGAAACTATTTCTGTGGGTTCAGAAACTCGTTTTGTCGGTTGCAGAAACTCCGGGTTCAGAAACTACTTTGGGCGGTTTCAGAAACTATTTGGGTCAGGTTCAGAAATTGTTTTGCACGAATTCACCACGCTGCGTAGCCCGCAGGTAGAAACCTTTGGCCCAACTTGGGCTGGAGATTGTACGGAACAAGAAGATATATATATATATATATCAGTAACAAAGGGGGCATCGCTACTAGGAGCAAGAGGCTAGTAGGTTGGAGGTCATCGCTACTAGATATTCGGGTTGTTTCGCCACCTGGGCGGTCATTGCCCGCACCCTGCCCTGGAAGAATCCCCTGTAACAACTTGGGCCACCGATGCTTGCCAATGAGGGGTCCAGCATAGATGGTCAGCTCTATTCCCTGGGGTGATGCTTGTGCATGGCCCCACAACGGTCGCTTGTGATGCTTGCGAAAAGGGCCCGTGTTGGCTTCTTGTGAACCCCAACAGTCCATTTTGAGCCTACGCGAGGTCGGTATCGGCGGATGTTGAGCCAACACACAGACTCATGATGATTCATGTCTTTTTATTTTTTTTCAAGAATGTAAGCAATTTTCAACAGACAGAGACAGCCTTTGGTTTACCTTACATTTTGACTTGCTTGGGGATAATGCAATGCACCTTCGCGTAGGACTTCAGGAAGAAGATGCAGGTGGACTGACCGCGAGTCTTGCGGTGGGTTTTCGAGGGTGTTCGAGGGCGGGCCTAAAATCGCTGAATCAGGGTGGACTCCGGATTGTCTTTTTCCCTTCGTTTGGTTGGTCTTTTTTGCACCAGCGGCGCTCCTCCCAGCGGCTTTTTGCCGCGAGTCGTCTCGTGTGATCGCAGGGTCCGGTGTTTTTTTTCGGGTCTTCAAGAGCACGGAAGCTTTATTTCAAAAAGCACTGTCAAAGGACAAATCCTCAATTGGCTGAACACCTCCAGGTTGCTGCATCCTAGTTGCTGGGACCATCTCATTGAACACCACACGTCGCTTTTGTCCACAAAGCAGGCCTCATTCTTGGGTCATGAGCGATGTGCATTGAATCCATCTCTGGGAGACGGGAGGTAGCTGTGTTCAGTAGAGGTCTTGGGAACTCAAGTAGTCCGCCGAGTCCGCCGGAGACGTGACGTCTTTTCGTTCCAGGCGGCACGACAGCTGGCGCCTGAGCTGCGGACCCAGCGGAAGGAGCTTCAAGAGGCCGTGAAGGCCGGCGACGGATGACGGATGCGGCACGGGTGGACTGACAGGATGGATCCCTTCCTCAAGGACTGACAGGGTGTTTTTCAGCCATTTGGGGGGGTCCATGACTCATCTCCCAAGGCGAAGCCACCCAACCGTCCGAAGCCCTTGTTCATAAGTGTATTGCTTTGGCTTTTTGGAACTCGGAGTGAATGCTTCGGGCCCCAAAACCCAGGCACCGAAACCGCCCAAACCGTTAGGCCATTGAGCAAAAGGGAGATGCTCTGCGGCAGAGCTGTGCCGAAGCGGAGCGCGAGGCACGTGAAGACTTTGAGGCGCGCGGCGCGTTTTGCCAGCGGATCTGGTGGAAAGGTGGCTGAGAGTGGATCTTTATTTATTTTTGTTCAGGGTCTTGAAGAGATATGGGTTGAGATCTTGGGAACAGAGTTTGTTGTGTGCGTTTTGGCTTAAGGGCCTAATAGTTGGCCACATCTGGTTGTAGAACACAGTTTCTGCATGTTTCTGCCTATGAAGAAGGATGGTCATGGAAACAGATTCCTGCTCTCTCTCTCTCTCTCTACAATGGGAAATGGAAGCAAGGAGATCACATGATCTGGAATGAAATGCACGAGAGAAGAACTGCACGTTGTCACCAGGGCCCCGGTTGTCACCAGGAAACCCGTCGCTCCACCAGTCCCCAATTTTCAACTCCGCTAAGACGGAAGAGACGGAATGACACGTCGAGCTTTCCGGCCTCGGAGAGAGGCCGGAAAAGGCAGAGACTCCTCTGGGATGGTCTCCTTCAAGGTCTCTATATAAAGGAACAGTACAGAATCTAACAAGGTTTCTCTGAAGAAAGAACGACAAGAAAGAACGAATACAAAAGATGAAAAACCAGGTAATGCAAGGCCCTCTTTTCTCTTCTTAGAAGAATTTTTCCGAGTCTCGAGATCTGTGCCCTTCAACAGTCTCCAACGGCCTTTGCCTGCGCTCAGATGCTGCGAAGCCACCTGAACTCGGTCGAGAGTTTGAAGCAGGCAGGCCGCAGAATCTATGAGGGTGTCTCAGAAAAAGGGAATCAAGGACAACCCTGGTAACGATTGTTTTTTCAGAGGAATATATACTGTAGATTAGATGTTTCACTTGTTGGTTGAGAAGATCTCCATTCTAAAACACTCCAGCCCTAACAATTTGGAATATTTGAATGTCACAGTTCTGGGGCATTGAATTGTGCCTGACTGATGTGCCACTGGTACCCGACATGCCACGATTTCGACCGCGCGCGAAACAGGCGGTGCTCAATCGGGAGAAGGAGGTCCGGCTGGGGCTTCTCCAAAGCATCGAGGAGTTCCAACGAGCCTTGCAGGCGATCCGTTTTCTTGCGCATCCGAATGCAAGGCTCGTCCACGGCGATTCACGGCATGCCGAAATTCCTACTTTCCTGAGACTTCTCACCCTGCATTCCTTCATGATGCGGGCATCATGAACATTTCTACAGTCCTATTTAAGGACAATCCCTTGTACCCAAAGCCATTTCAGTCGTCAGTTTCGATGGACATTTCGGTGTTGAGATGGTCTGCAGACTCTGCACCTTCCACTTTCCTTTCATCACGGCCAGGCCGATGGCGGAGTCAACGCCGAGGCGGTTGTGTGATGGCCCAGCGTTTTCAGGAGTTGATCCTAAAAAAGCTTAAGCAGTATAGGCATTCTCCCTGCAACACACATTGAAGTGGACAACTCCCTGTTTGGTATGCGGATTTTATGGTCTTTCCAGGGAGAGACGTCCACTTTCACCATGAGGACGTTGCAGAGAGGGTGGCTCTGAACTGACACATCTCCCGGACGATGGCTCACCACAAGAAGAGCGTACAAAGTTGCCGAGGTAGACGTTTTAGATGGGACCTTAAGTGGGGATGTGCCCTTTCTTGAAAGCATCCCCAGTCAGACTGGTCTGGGATGTGCGCTTTTTCAAGGTCCAGTTGGATGAACTTGAAGTTCCTTGAATTGGTTTTCACCAAATCCTTTACTTTCGCTTCTCCCAACAGTCCCATGGCGGTCCATGGTGTTTCACACCACTTCGACCACCAAAGACCTCTGCGGATGGACCACCGAGGCTGCGGCGCGGGCCGCGTATCCCGATCCCTACGGCGCGGCGGACGCGCTGTGCTCGCGGGCCTCGTCCTTGCCGCAGGTGGGAGAGAGAGAGAGAGAGAGAGAGAGAAAAGGGCGAGTTCAGGTGAGTTCAGGTGCAAAGGAAGCCCAAACAAGACCTCATAAATATTCATATCGTTGGTTTTTGGGACCTTTGTAAAGAAGAGTCTTTAGAAGAGGCATGAAAAGCGACAATAAGCATTCATTTGTGTGGGAGGAACTCCAGTAAAATCAGGCCTCTAAAGGGTATGGGTATGCAAAGTTGTGGCTTTTCATCTATCAAACCAGCAAGGCTAATTTGGTTGGAAGATCCAGAGATCTCTATATCTTTCTCTCTAGAGGAGAGTGGCATTTCGGGACGACCCCCCAGGACGATCCAACCCAACCACCATGGCGTTGTTCGTTCCTACGACGACCCGAAAACCCCCCCCCGGAGCAACCGATGACGTCCTCGTGGACTGGGACGACTTCGGTCCGGTTCGGTGGATCGACCCTTCCGAAGAGAAGACCGGTCGCCTCGGGAGACGGTACGCGTGGGCGCGTTCGCGTTTGGGTGCACGCCCGAAGATCCCCACATCTGGCAGAGCTGTGAGACCAATCAGAACCAGCCCCCAAAGCCTGGTAATTTGACATCCCTTTGAAAAAGGAATCTGTGGTGCACCTGATCCGTCGGTCAACCTCCGTTCCGGGTTCCCGTTGTTTCCAATGTCCATCCAGATCCCTCCAGGTGGAGGTTCCGATCGACGACATCCCCTTCGAGGCACGTGCAAGATCAGAGAAGCTCAGGAGGCGAAGGGCGACGCGACCCGCGGGCGACCGTGGTGCGACCCGCGGCGCCGGTTTGGGTTTGGGTTCAAAGGATGAGGGGTTTTTGTTTGTCTTGTATGTGTGTCATGCCCAACTAAAACAAAAGCATGCTTGTGAAGTTGTGAAGGGATCTTCTCTGTAGGAAGAGATCTGGATGAGATCCCATCTGCAACCAGTAAAACCAAAGAGAAAACCCTCAGGGCATCAGCTTGCGCTGTTCCAGGCTAGAACCACGCCCCCATGGCCCACCCCGCCGCTTTCCAGACCCAGCCCAGCCTGCCCGAGCCTGCTGAGCCCCTCGGAACCAGCCAGAGGCATGTCATCTCAGAGCGCTTGTTGAAGGCCAAAGACCTCTCCTTGTGGCGCTTGGAGCAGCGCCCTGGCTGCGTGCTGAAGGGTGGCAAGGGCTCCAGGGCAGGTGGACCAGCTTTTGGGGCGCTACTGTAGAGTTCGCTTTGGGTGCTAGCTGCTAGCAGGCAGCCAGCAAGGAACAGGCGTCTTTAAAGACCAAACTGATCCGAAAGCGGGCGTTTTTTGGCTTGGACGCCGAAGCTTTGCGTCATGGTGGAAGCCAGGTCTGATCAACCTGCTGTACCTGCCGCATGTTCATGGTGAGTGTTCAAACAAGTCATCAGCCCTACTTCCGTTGAGTCACGAGGTCGTTATGTGGAAGTTATGTGGAAGTAGCTCGGCAGACTCGCGCTCGTCGCTCAACGCTTGAGCTTCGTTTGAACTTTTGGATCTTGGAGAAAGTGGATTTTGGCCACCTCTTCGAGCCGCTTTGAACCGTGGACGGCCCCACACTGCTCCATAGGATAGACCTGGTCTACTCAGGCAGTTGCACTTGGGGCATCATGGGAATGGGAGGTAGCGCATTGAGTATGTAATGTAGTGTCTCTCTGATGAGAGCCCGGGGTGAGCCCGCAGAGTGCAACCCGTGGACCAGCTGGGCTGGTAGATGCAGTACGTCATCGCAACGCGGACACAAACGGCCTGTAGAAGGCACAGGAGCAGTCTGGCAAACGTTAAAGCTGGCTATGTTGTCACACCAAGCTTGGAGCAAGCCGTATACCTACCAACAGCTCGCATTGAGCGCTAAGCCAAGTCTACTTCTGGGTTCATGTGAATGGATTTGTGAATCCATTCGCGGCCTTAGCTTTTCCTCTTCCCCCCTCTTTGTCTAGGTGTCACTTAAGTCCCGGCGCTGGGAGGTGAGGTCGTGTTTTGGTTTCCTTTTGTTTTGGCTCCTTTGCTCAGTCCGTCGCCTGGAGAATTTCCAAGCTGGACCGGACGACTTTCTTGCCGTGCTCTACCCTGCCGTCGTCTTCTTCGTCCGAAAGTTCGTCGCCGGTCCGGGTTGGCTTCCCGGTGCGCGACGTCAGT
This sequence comes from Durusdinium trenchii, assembly GCA_963970005.1. NCBI lineage: Eukaryota > Dinophyceae > Suessiales > Symbiodiniaceae > Durusdinium > Durusdinium trenchii. The sequence continues at coordinate 719,285 of CAXAMN010006780.1, forward strand.
CTCGGTCTATTTGTTTTGTTTCTTCTTTTCGTATCTCGTAATTTGTTTAGTATTTCTTTTAGGACACCATGGTGGAAGTTCTGGGCAAGTTCCGATGTTTCTCTGAGGCGCTGAGGTGTTGCCATGCTGATGACATGATTCGTGTTGTCACGCTGATATGCTCGTGTGGTGTCATGCTGACATGTTGTCATGCTGCCATGGGCTACCTAGCATGCGGACATGTTGTCACACTGAGATGCTGAAGTCGGATCATGCTGTCGCGCTGACTTGCCGGCAGTCGTGAGCGGGCTTCGGAACATGTTTGCTGGTGCTTGCTTTGTCGCATGGCGCATTGAAAAGGGCCACGCTTTTGAAAGCAGATTGTGTGGCAAAGACTTGTTGATGAATTTGCGAAGGTGCCAGTGCCTAGTATATAGGCAGATTTTGATACGCTAGGTGTTGGGCGCTTTGTTGGGCTTGTTGTTTTGAGGTCGAGGCAGCCGGTTTCTCCGTCACCCGGCCCTGAGGCAGCGCCGGCAGCTTCAGGCGGAGTCGCAAGAGGCGGCTCAGTGGCTGAGGTGGGGGGTAGCACGGCTGTGTGGTTATATTGGGTGCTTTTGCGAGAAACTTCCAAATTGCAAGAGACAATGCTGGCTTGGGAGGTTTTCTAGGGAGGTTGAGAATTTGGGTTGAGAATTTGGGGTATCCAGTTCTTTCTTCTGAGAGAGGGAGCTGCGCGAGGGCTAGAGGAAGTTTCGGAGCCACTGAACACTTTGAGGAAGATAGAAAGGAAGGAAGATGGAAAGCTTTGGAGCTTAGAAAAAGAAGGAAGATAGAAAGGAAGGAAGCAGGAACAGACAAGAAACGGAAAGAACACTTGGCCAGGCACCAATTGTTTGTGATGTATATATATATATATCAAGCCTTTTCTCCAGGCACCTGGGATCTATGCTTGATCGCTACGCGGCACGGGGCCCAGATCTTGGCCCAGATCTTGCACTGGTGGATCCGAGCGACCATAGACGCTTCACAGAGTTCTTCTTTGTCACTTGATGGAGCTCGGCGCTTTTCTTTGCAATTACTGCATCTTGAACACCTCGACGGCCACTGGTCTAGACGCGACCAGCGGCTGGAAGGCCTGAACAGCTAAAAATTTTGGACCTTGGACGACGGGTTGATCCAAGGGTTCCCGATAGAATATGTGAAACCCAAGTCCGCTAAGGGTTTAGATTGAGTAGATTGGGGAGCTTGATGTTTGTCCCATCCAGTTGGAATCTCCCAATTTTCTGAAGGCTGCCTTGATGGGCCTGAGACCACAAGTCAAGAGGGTTTTGTTGGAAAGTATGGGGGGCCTCAAAATCAGGGAGACCATTGACGAATTGGATGAACAGTTAAGACCGCCAGCCTTTTGGTGTCTGAACATACCCAGACTGGTCGACTGGTCGACTGTTCGCGGTTCGCGACTCGGGTCGCTCCGAAACGCTTCACCGCTCAGGAGGAATTGGGGCACATCTGCTACTTCTGTGCAGAGAGGTTGACCGTAGAGATGCAGAGACATCAACGGCACAAGGGCTGGAACAGCTGGGACATGCACCAACAAGAGCCTCTGATGATCACGAAAAACAGATATCCCGTGTCGGCAGAACAGCTAACTTTAACCATCGATCATGGGGGGTCTTTAGGGGTCTTTAGAGTCCGGAGCTGACCAAACAAGTCTCAGGTGACACAGTCACGGAGATTCAACTCAGCCATGTTAACTGGGTTGGTCAACCAGCCAGTCGAGACTGCCGGTGGTCGGTGACCTGTAGCAAGTTCTGATCTGTGGGTCGGTGACACAAGATGCAGGAATGTTTGATACCTTCTGGGCCTCCAGAATCTGAATCCCGCCAGTGCACCTTGTTGCACCATGTTGCACCCATCTGAAAGGCTTTTCACACATGGCTTTGCACACATGGAACACTCCTGAGAAAGCGGATTGCGCTCCGACACCTGAAGCTGCACATCGAGTTTCACCACCGAGGGCCGATCATGATCCGGCTCTGCAGGGTGGTGACAGGTAGCAGGTGGTGCAAGAAGGTCCAATCAAATCCCTCAATTCTAGGTCCCATTCTACAATCAAAAGCAACATTGCAGGTCTCAACCTAGGATTCAGCTGAGGGTACATAGTCTATATATACCCCCAAATAGATAAAAGTTCGTAGATCACCACGTTCGGAATGCATTGGAAACCGTGCTATCCGGTCATCTATTTGGGACCACCCAAAATGGGGCGGTTACCCGCCCACTGCCAGCGGCTCTCAACGGTTTTTCTGAGCTTCGCGTCAACGGCTCTGGGAGCTGGCGCAGGTTTTGTGCACCCGCAGCCAACACCCGCTGTCCTGACCTTACGACAAAGACCATACCGTATCGGTGTTGTATCTCTGGTGTTGAGGTATTTCAAGGTATCAGAGTTTTTTCTCTCTGTGTGCTTGTATCACTTGAATCTCCCAGGATGTGAAGCATCCAGCTCGGTTTGCGGTCAGGATTATATCTGATCTTCCAATCGGAGCAAACAAGAATGATCTGAACATATTTGTGCGAAGGAAAGTGGTCGAGTTCTCCATCTTCATGAATTCCCCGTCAATAACACATGGACCCGAAATGCACAGCATTCCCCTCCATCCAACAAACATGGTTACGTGGGACATGGCCCCGAAAGGAAGACGGTCTTTCCTCTACTAACAGGTCGGTTTTCCAATCCTTGATCGTTGGAGGGAGGTTTTCCTTGACCCTAAAAACACCCTGCAGTTTCTCCGAGGTCCTTGGAATTTGGGCGCTTCTCCACGTTCCGGGCGTCATCTCTCGCCGGACCCCCGCGTGCCCTCCGCTTTGTGGGGAGCAGGCGCGGCAAATGGGTGTGTGTGGGACACACGCGAAAGGCGACTCTCTTTTGGGGGAGAACTTTTGGGAAGACTTAGGGTTGGTTGATTCCTCTCCTGCTGGTAATCTGGGCCCTTAAAAAGGAAACTGTTTTGAATGGTTGGACTCAGATTGCTTGCCTGCGAGCCCCTTCAGTCGGCAACAGGTGTATTCTCGGGCCAAATCTGTGCCTTCACTTCTTGCTACATTTTGTGATCCAGTCTTCTGCCACTCCATCGATGCAATCTCTTTGGCAATCCATGGCTTAAGAGGGAGTTGACATATTCAATTCTTTTGCCTGATGTCCAATCTACCTGGGCTGCATTAGCCCATTCCGACCCATTGAATTTGAGTCGATTCGCGAAGTTGCCGCGCAGAGGCAGCACGCTTTACGCCAAATGAAGGGTCATTCTTGTAGGTTGATGGAGCAAACTCCACAAAAACACGAGGTTGGCCCCCCTTCCGGTTGGTTCTTTGAGGTCTTCTGTTTTCTTTTCTGTTTCACCAAACGTTGTCCTTCACAAACACAGCGTGGAGGGGATATATATATATATATACACATACATACATACAGTATATATACACATACTGTCGAACCAAGCCAAAACTGCTGCATAAAGCATATACGATGACCCTGCAGAATGTTCGGTGCTTGTAGTCAGGTGTGCACTTCTGGGTACCTTTGCCAGCTGCCAGCAGCCAAACAGCAGCTGCTATGGCAGGCAATCGGTTTGGGGAATCTGCGGTGGCTGAAGCCAATCGGTCGGTACTCGGCATCGGTCTCATTGGAAGGTGATCTTCACCTCCAGGAACCACATTCCGCAAATGTGTTAAGTCGTAAGTCGAGATTTGCGCCTTAACAGTCTCTGCGGCTCTGGTAACTCCATGTGCGAAGGCCTCAAAAACCAGGCCAGGCCTGGAAGTGAGAAGCGCCGCCTTTCGGAAGTAGCCATTGAAAAAGCGTGGCGGAATCGATGATTAGGCTCCCCACAGAAGCACCCTGGACCTGGTAGAGTTCCGTCTTTCGTGACACATATCACTTCTACGCTCCGCCGCTCACGAGGCTTCATCCCGGACGCCCGCTGGGAAGAGAGGAGTGGTCAGGAGCGGACGGAGGGATAAACATGAGGACTGGATGCAGATAGGTGCAGATAGATGCTTTTCTGTTGTATTGTTTTGGTTTGCTTGTTGATGTTGGGTTGCTTTATGTCTCATCTTTTTTGGTCCTTCAATTCTTCAGGGTGTCACCATCAATAGTTGACGTCTATATTTCCTTCGGTAACTCCAGTCAGTTTTGCGCATTTGCTGTATTACACCTCAGTACCAAATAGTTTTTCTGAAATAGTCATTTTGTACATTGTCTAGACAATGAATGTCATCTGAGTCATATATCTGTATGTGCAACTTTCTCGGCTTGCGAGATCACTCACAATAGTCCCTACAAAAGCTTTGCACGGCTTTTTTCTGCGACACCTCGCATTGAAGCCGCTGTGGCACTTCAGAGTCGTTGCACGCGTGGGCGAGTCGGCCCTTTCCACATGACCCGAGTCACCTCGTCCGAAAGGCCAAACGGTCCACCAGGAGGAGAGTCTTTCATGTTTTGGTCAAACCAGTGGAGACCCTGGAATGAGACCCTGAAAACTGCAGGCGTTAGCTCCGGTGCCGCCGCCACCGGAGTTCTTTCCGGAGGCAGGGAGTCAACGAAGCTAAGAATTCTTAGTGCGAATTCTTTGCAATAGAAGATGCAGGTGTCAGGATCAAGAGAGATCCCTTTCAATTCATGAGTTCTACATGTGCCGAAGTCCAGGAATCGCCCACTTGCAGGTAAGGGAGAGCAGCAGCTCTCGACAACCCTCACCTTTTCGGTCGGGGCCCATGGCACCTCTGGCACCAACAATGCCGTGCGGAGACCTATGCCGGGGATGAGGGAGAGGTCAGGAGGTCATGAGTCTCCTTGTCTACGAGAATTGCTCAAAACCGATGGTTTGCTTTGTTTGTAGCTGACTTCTCAGGGATCAATGAAGCGCAGCAGGACGGAATTCAACTGCTAGGGGTGTTTCGCGCCACCATGACGGCACTGTGTGCGACTGGGTTCATGGACATGGAAGAGGTATCCGAATCTTTCATGTCGGGAACTGGTGTTCGTGGGGTTCCACGGCAGTGATTATTCAAAGTATATATGTATCTGAATGTCTGAATGTCTCAGACTCTTAGACATCCTTGGCATGACACAGGATGTTTGAAGGCCCCCTCTATAGTCTCTCTCTCTCTATATATATATATATGGTATTTTGTGCAGGCACCCCCCCCAAAAAAGCGAAGAAACGCACTCCAAAAGGCTTCCAAATGACATCGATCAGACAAGCAGAAGCTCTTCACGTTTTCGGGTCGTTGACAGTGAGAATGTGTTTGTTTTTTCTTTTAAGCTTTCCACTAGTAACAAGTGCATAACTACTAGTAACAAGAAGCCACTAGGAAC
>CAXAMN010006780.1:726546-834852 GCA_963970005.1 Durusdinium trenchii
ACAAGGGCCTCGCTACTAGTAACAAGTGCACTACTACTAGTAACAAGAAGCTACTAGTAACAAGGGCGTCGCTACTAGTAACAAGTGCACTACTACTAGTAACAAGAAGCTACTAGTAACAAGGGCGTCGCTACTAGTAACAAGTGCACTACTACTAGTAACAAGAAGCTACTCTTCACCCCTCAGTTCCCCTCGGTTCGGCTTTCAACGGCGAGGCCTGGGCCTTCGCCTTCGGGGCCTTCGGCGGGTCCGCCTCCGAGGCGGTGGATCCGTCGCTTTGGGCTCGGTTGGGGCAGCGCCGGTTGGGGGTGTTTGGAGCGCTTGTCTTTGGTACCCTGAGATGATGGTGACCAGAAGTTTAAGAATGATTCTCGGGTGTGGGCTTGAGCCAGGTTTTGATGTGTTTGGAATGAGAGAGGAGTTGGAGGATGCTAAGAGGGCTCTGTGGCTTTGAGAGTATGATTGCAAAGAAATCGGTGTTTTCACCCTTCACTTACTTGAGCCAACTGGGTGAACAACTAAAGGACCACACCGATGCGAGCGGAACCAGATGTAGAGGGAACCAGAGCTTGTTGTGACACAGGGTTCCCACAGGGTGCTTCCATGGGGTTTTCGCGAGGTCTTTTCAAAAACCCGACCTCAGGCGCCATGCCTCTCCAGCCAGGCGCCGTGATCTCCAGCCAGGCAACGTGATCTGTCGGTGAGACCCCTGAGGTGTTTCTTTATTTGGTGGACCTACCTGATTTGATCCGGATAGGCCCTGTGCTACATGAGTCTGTGATGAAGACATTTTTTTTGATTTCTTTTTTGGTGGTCACCGCAAGAGCAACATGCCGCATGCCTATGTCGGGTTTTCACAGATGCTGATTTGTTTGCAGTAACGATGACCGTGGCTCTTGAGTGTTGTTCAGAGAACAAACTCGGCCTACGAGAAGGGTAGCCTCCCATGTTCAGAATTTTTTTTGGCAAAAGTGAGTGTATGGCTAGTGAACGACATTAACACATTGACATGTTCCAACCTATGTTCTTCATGTTTGGACTTGACACGACTTGACCCTCATCGACCCCATCCATTTCTTCCTTCTCCTTTCTCCACCTCCTTGCAGGATTTGATCGATCCATCGGTATCTCTCATGAAAGATCAGAGCAGACACGAACGAACGATTCATGAACGCAACCAGAAACCCAAGTCGGTACCCCGCGCGGAACTCTCTGGCGTGGGGGGAGGAACTCTCTGGCTCAGCGATTTCGCGGGGCCGTTGCCGAGCTTTCACCGCAGGAGACCTGGGTCCGTCGGCTCAGGGGACTGGAGTCTAGTCCATGGGGGAAGCCTACATGGCTATACCTGAGGGTTGATAGATTTTGCACGCCTTCCAGTGAACCTACTGAAGGTGGTAGTACTGTACTGCTTGAATGGAGTGTAGCTTGGAGATAGGAAAGGAATGGAAAGGACATGATTTGCACTATGAGGGTACAAGCCAAAGCAAACCAAAGTGGAAGCCGTTTGGAAAAGTTCAGAAAACACCAAAGCGGCACTAGACTGAAGTTGTCTGTGGTCCTGGATCTGTATCTGCGGTGGCCGGTTATGTAGATCAGTTGCAATCTGTCCAGATACATCTTGATGCCGTTGATGGTTCTATTGATGTATCTTGATAGATCCAGATAGAACCATGTATCTGTCCAGATAGATCCGTTGATGCCGTCTACCATGATACATGGTTCTACCCTTGTCTGGTGCTTCTTTCCATGTCTCTCATCGATCACCGCTCGGCACTTCCAAGGTGACCGGGGTCGGCCCGGCTGGCGCGATGCGCGGACTGCGCGCCTGGTGGATGCAGGACCACTGCCTCCACAGGCACACGCAGGGTGCCGCCTCTTTCCGAGCGACCGGACGCTCGGAGTTTGGCGCGTTGGGCGCGTGGAACGCCCGATGCGGGGACCCTGAGGGTGGAACGCCGGGCTGCTTTTCCAGGCCAGAGATGAGCGACGAGCTGCTTTCAGGGAGGAGGAGAACTTCGTTGGTCTTTGAGGCTTCTGGGTCTTGGAGGAGCTTATCGAAGGGTCATCAGGTGCGGAAACCATAGTAGACTAGAAAAATGAACCCGCTCAGCGACGTATTGGAGAATCTATCTGGGGACCACTATTGGACCATGACTCTGACTCTTCCAAGGGCCCATGCTTGGTCGAACAGTCTGGATGAAGTGCATGATTGCATTTCCCAACAATTGCAAGTAGCTTCGGGCAAGTAGCTACGAGGTAATTCTGAAAGAAATGGAATCAGAAACACTAGTCACTAGACCCAACAAACCATTCAGAATCCCACAAACAATCAACACCCGGAGGTCCCAGTGGGTGCACCTCTTCCGGTCTCACCGGTCTTCGGCATCCATCACGGTCGTACCGAGAAACGCCGCCATCCCTTTCGCAGCGAACGAGAGCGGCCCATGACCTTTGGTGTCCGGTGGCGTGTTTCAAGGCATGAAAAGGCGATTTTGGCCGGCGAAAGGCTCATGGGGTGTTGGAAAAATGGACGTTTTGCCATATCTCACACTTCTCACACCAATGGTGTCCTCCAGTAGATCACATCTTAGAAGGAAGCAACCTTGTGCCCTGGTTGAGACACAGAGACACACACACACACACACTGACAACACATAATTTTGATAACTCTTGTCATGTCCGACTTCGACAAAACCTGGGCTTCAACACGTCACATCCCGAAGAGGGCGATCCTTCACGTTGAGGATCACTCTCAGCTGAAGAGCTCTGACGCGTGTACAAAGGATTACAAGACGCCGATTGGCGTCTTGTCTCAGCGGGGCATTTGTTTGGCTTCTGAGAGTGGGTTTGTCTTGGTCAGGTATTCAAGTCACCAAACATGCGAAAGTCTTTGCGAACGTCTTAGTTGTCCCCGAAAGATAGAAACAATGTCGCAAGTTTAAAGAGGATTGACTTGTTTCTTCTAATTCGCTGGAGTTGGGAGCAATGCGGAGAACGAGACGAACTCATTGGTGTCAAGCTGATCGAATCTCCGCGATGCGGGAGTCGACGGGATGTCGGACGGGAGACCTGGTCGGGTGAAGACAACGACTGAGATGAATTACAGCGCACAGCGCTCATGGATGTCACTCGAAGAAGCACGGCTGGATGGTGAGTTTGATGTGTCTTGATGTTCTCTTTTGTGTATTTAGGAGAGGGTTCGGGGCGTGGATGTGATAGTCTGACCTTCGTTTGTTGCCGATTCCTTCGTTTTCTTCGTTGCTTGGAGAGAACGCTCTGACGACGACATCGCCGGGGCTTGGGCACTTGGAGAGGTTAACATGACCCTTGAGGTCATTTTCATCAACCAACAGCCATCAGCGGGTGTTTTTTCCATTGTTTGCACAGATCCGGTGGGTACCCTGTCATCGACCACGGCCACCGAAGAACACCGCCCGTCGAATGCGATCATCCCGTGTGGGGAGGGAGTCACTGGATGCGACGCGAAAGGAGCTGCGAGGGCGATGGGGTGGTGAGGTGAACCGCTTCGTGCCCAGTTGTTCACGTCCAACACCGGATTTTTTTGGGGTGCGTTCTTTACGGCCTTGGGGAGACGCAAGCTCCGCAAGTGGTTGAAGTCCAGGTTCCCAGGTTCCCAGCCTTTGGATCACTGGTCCGACCTGATGGGCATGGCCAGAGCGCCGTTTACGCCGTTCGCCGGGGGGTTGGATGACTCGGGGGAGCACACGGAGCGAGGCTTAGGAGTTCGCAACTGCAACTGAGTCAGCTTGAGAGCAGGGAATGCTTCCACATATGTATATATATATAATATATATATAATATATATATAATATATATATATATATATTATAGGAATACGGTATGCTTTGCATGAGTTCCTATTCTTGTGCAGAACTGTTGCCATACTGAACTGAGCTACCATTCCAACTGCAGAGGGAAGATGGCTGTCAGTTCTCAACAAAAATTGATGGCACCACTTCGCGTTTGACAGAGCTGATCGATGGCAAAACCCCGGCATGGCCGGGTGGTTGTGCCCGGCAGGGCATCAGGGGGGTCCCCATCCGTTTGGGAACCTTGACGGTCCTGGCTCGCAGCGTATTTTTTTGGCTTCATGAGCTGAGCAGCGACCATGAGAGACGAAGCAGAACAGGGAGGTTTGAAACAGACAGGTTTGGCCAACAATGGTTGGCGAACTGTCAGTTTTGAGCACTGCCAGGTTGAGGCCACCCAGAACCTTTGGCGAAGTTGGGCCCTATCAGAACCTTCACAGAATCACATTGCCCAGAAGCCATCCAACAGAACCACTTGTCCATGGTCGAGGTGAAAAGAACGTGACAAAAACCCCTCTCGGGCGAGCCTGCCTCAACGGCTCTGCCTCAACGTACCTGAAAGCACCATGCGGCGCACTGACCCTTTCCGCCACCACAAGGCATTGCAGGCTTTAGGAAAGCTGCTTTGACGATGGCACAAACTACCAACAGGTGTTGAAATCACTTTGTCACCTATTCATCTCAGCTGGTTCAGGTTTTTGCTTGATGCGCTCAAGAAAGACACTTCACGCAAAGAGGTCCTCACATGGGTTGAACTTCCACCCGAAATCGATGTCCAAAGCAGTTTGGAGGGATCACTCTGCTGTCGTTTGGGGACCACCACACTGCTGTTTCAGAGACATTGGGGAGACCCCAGGATTGCCACCCTCACCGAGACGTTTCATTCTTTTTTGCGCGATCTGGAGGGCTTGCAAGGCGGTGTGTGATTTTTTCATGGGAACCATTGTTTTACCGGGAAGATACAAGACCAACATTGACCAACACCTCTTATTGGGAGGTGCATGATGGATGGACATAGCCAGGATGCAAATTAACACAGAGAACATTGCAACTTCTTTGCAGATTATTTTTGGATCAACTTGACACTTGAGGAATCAGTAGACCTCAGTAGGCACGGGCGAACCAGGATATTTTGTTCAGACACATTGCCTACCCCAAGCAACAAGGCGACTGGCACAGGCTATCACGTTGTAGCATTCTGTCGTTTGAACTAGATCTCTATACCTTGGCTCACGTACTATTCATCTATGTATCTAAAAGAAGCTTGTTCACCTCGTTGTTTGTACTAAGTACTAAGGCTTCCTTTCTTTAAAGCATTTCTGCTACCATCTGCCAGGACCATTTCTGTGTTCGCTCCCACATGTGCCATCTGCTACCAGGTCTCGATGATTCCTGTGATCATGCGAAACGACCCCTCCCTGGCGGTCCGGGTCACCGAGAGGGACACGCCGGGGTGCGACGCGCGACGCGAGGAGTCGAGGAGTTCGGAGGAAGGACATGCGGCTGTGGCCAGGAACGAAGTCGGTAGGTCTGGGCCCCGGCCCCGGTGAACTTACAGAGATTCCTCTTTCAGAAGTGGTGCCAAGCAGCCATTTCTTCCAAAAAAGGCTCGACGGACCCTGGAAGCCAACCGCGTGCCGTTGGGCGCTCTTGCTCTCCGCGAGATTTTTGAACAGAGACGAGTTTGGCCTCCTTCGGAAAGCGATAGGAAAGCAGGTGAAGTGCTATGTTCGTTGCACTATTGCAATATACATCAATATACCTTTTTGGGCGCATGACATTGAGTCGTAGAAATTGAGGAGAACCTTGATGTCCGTTTCAGCAGGACTTGCAGAGCCTATGGTTTGACCCATTGACCCCACTTGACTTAAGTCTTGGTCGTACAAAAACCAATACTTCAGGAAGTCAAGTTGACTGGGTCTTTGGACTTGGAGGGATGTATATTCCATAGCTTGTGGAGTTTCTCACATTAGCCAGGCACGTTCGGCTTCGGCTTCTGTGGCCGCCACTTCGCCGTGGAACGTGCCTTCCCAGGCACGTCCGAGGCTACGGCGGGAGATGGAGGATTGGTCGGAGCCCCAGCAGGCCGCTGTGACCGAGGCCTGATGCAGTCCTCAAGAGGACCCGGTTGAGGGAGCGGTGTCATGGACTGGGTAAAAGGATCTAGAAGTTCACTTGGTCCCTGGAATGAACCAAGCTTCATAGAGACTTACGAAGCTTTTTGAAGGAAAAAGGCTCGATGTTCCTTCTTTTGTGGAGGCCCACCCAGAAACAATCAGACAGATCCAGGAGATTTTGTTCCCTCTACCCACGGATGAACGGGTCATATCCGACCATTGGACCACAAAGATCAAATTCATCTGTCGACATTGTGCATTTCTTTACCAAGTCCAACCAAGCTGCCCTAGAACACTCACATTCCTTCATTTTTCATATCAAGACATCCACATCATCCGCTCTGATGGATGGATGAACCTTGAGGGATTTTTCGAGCCGGACGCCTCCGGAGCGTCGCCCGGGGCGCACCCGCTCAGGTGGGCTGGCTCTTTGAGGGTTCCGGGTTCCTCATTGACACTCAAACACATGCATAAATACATACAACAAGTGTGGTTGCAAGATATAGTATATAAAACATAAAAGGTATCGCATGTGGCATGCATGTATATATATATATAACATTTTCTTATACGTTGAAGCAGGGTTCCGGGCTGGGTACCAACTAGATGCATATATATATATATAGACAGTGTTATATATACACATGAACACACAACACTGTACATATATAGTATGTACACAGACACGCACACACACACACACAGACAGACGCTCATATTTTTTTGCGGAACCTGGAGGACTATTGGTGATTTTGGGGGTCTATGCTCAGCCCAAGAAAGTGCAGACGTTCTTTTTTAAAGATATCAGTTATTATTTTTGAGTGGATCCTGATATGCGAGAACTGCTTGAGATCAGGTTTTGATCAGGTCTACACTTGTCCATGGAATTGATTAGGTGACCTCCTTCTAGTACCGATTTTTCAGCCTTTCGGGATTTACATTGGGCGGGGCCTTTGTTTTCACAACCCCGCATGAGCGCCATGTGCCACCGAGCACCATGTGCCACCGAGGTCGGGAGAGTTCTTTGGGACGGACTTCACCCGGAGCTCCAGTATGCGCAGTGTGTTCCTGGGCTCCCAGATCTGCTTAGTTGACCCAGATCCACAGCTTAGAGGATATACCATGAGGTGGCGAGTTTCTTTTTCAATCTCTTGGTCTTCTAATACCGCCACCTATATGACTTCGAGACGCCTTGGAGGCCGTTTGTCGTTTTCGGGGGCCTTCCTGAGTGCTCATGCCAAGGTTTTATCTCGCTCAGGTTGAGTGCTTTGGCTCGCTCCTCCAGCCGCAGCGAGCGGCTGGCGCTGGCGGTGGCTTGACAGGATGGTAGCCGAGAAAGGTGCCGGTATAGTGATACAATATATAAACGACGAACACCTGACGGTATGGGGATCATCCACGTGGAGGTTGAATGCCGTTCCAAGTACACTAACTGATGAATTGAGGATCATCCAGAATCCAAGTGAAGGTTGAATTGCATTCCAAGTACAGCGTCGCGTCTGACGGTATGGGTATCATCCAAGTGCAGGTTGAATTCCGCTCCAAGTACACCACCTGACGGTATGTGGACAATGTCGTTCCGAGTACACCACCTGACGGTATGGGGAGAAGGTGGTTCCAAGCACACCACCTGTCGGTATTGGAATCAACCAAGTGCAGGTTGAATGTCATTCTGCCTAAACTTTCTTGCGTGAACCAGGTGAGCCAGGATGATTTTCGGGAGACACAGAGGCTGCTGAGCGAGGCCGAGGCCCACGGCGCGAGGAGTGGGAAGCTCCTGATTCATGTTGGACAGAATAGCAAGGAGGTCAAAGGGAAGCGGCCCTGAAATGCTTCTACTAGTTACCAGCCACCCTTTTAGTCTTTTTATTTCCCCAAACAGTTTACTGTTGGGGTTCTTAATGCTTTTAAGTGCACCTCAGTCAACTGTTTGGGGTCTGTGGTGGTGTAGTTTGCATGTTCCTCTTGGAAAGCAAAGGGGGAACATGTCTGTCAAGAAGCCGTCGGTTTCAGAGCGGAAAGACGATCCAAGACGATCCCAAGCGCGCAGACTGCGCCAGATACGACGACGCTCCTTCGGACTAAGCCTTAAGCCCATTCTTGACGTGTCGTCCCGACGACCACAGCGCGCTCCCCCCCCTGGACCCAACGCCAGTCATTCCGTTCGAACACCAGGCGAACAAGCTCCGTCTTCCAACCAAGGGAAGACCGCAAAGCTCCCGATGTCCGTCAGACCCCGGTCAAATCGACTTCCGGACAGACCCGATGGTCGACAATCTACTTCCGGTGTCGTTTCGGAGCTTTTTCGGACACTCCGATCCCATTGGGATTTCCACGCTTTTCAGTGCGAAAGGCGTCTCCGTTCTTTCTTTGCACCCCGGAAAGGCCACCCAGTTCACGCTTTTTCGTCTCCCGCGACTCACGCGTCGAAGGAGGCGACCGGTCTCCGTCCCGAGGTGACGCCCGCTCTCCACCTCGCCCTGAAGCTCGGAGCAGCGCCCGAGGACGGTGACCTGGGGACCGGACTGCGGGACGTGTTCCGGCGGATGACACGGGGCCGGTTGGTGCGAATGGATGAAAGAGGGGTTGCGGAAAACAGATGTCTGTTTTTGGGCACTTGTTTCTCTCTCTGTCTCTCTCTCTCTCTCTCTGTCTCTGTCTCTGTCACTGTCTCTGTCTCTCTCTCTCTCTCTTCTTTTTAACATATTGCTTTGTGTTTTAAAGTCTGGGACCACTTCGGGTTGTGTGCTCATCTCGATGAGGTTTCCGGAGGCTCACATGGGGTCACGTGAGCGTGAGACGCCACTGCGCCACTGCGAGTTCGCGCTGCGAGGCGAACTGCCCTGGTCCTGGGGTTCGTGGGGTTCGCTTCACCGGTCGGAGGCTGATAGGACCATCCAGGCTGAGGGGGGACGAACCACACGAGTTCCTGCGTGAAGTCCTGGATTTACGGTGGGGTCACGGGTCACGTGGCCAACGGTGCGGTGAGGAAGCAGAGCTAAAGTCTCCTCCAGCGAAACACTGTCCACTGCTGTGTGAGAACTTCTTTGTCTGTGAAACGCATGAAACTGGGTGGAAAACAGATCGGAATGAACAAAGGAAGGAATCGACATATTTGGAGAACATGCTATTTACCAACACGTCGCTTTTGCCGAAGTTCGTTGAAAAGGAATCCAGCATAGAGATCGTGGCACGGTGTTTGGACACCATGTTTACTGGGGTGTATCTATTTGGGGGTCTTTTTCTAGTCTTCCGTCGCGTCGCTGGCATTGTCACTCCAGACCGTTGACCTGCTGGCCAACTGCTGCGAGCATCTGAATGTGGCCTTGGCTCACTTGGACGGACTGTGCTTTGTCCACCGTGGGGTCGGCGGGGCTTTGTGTTTCACACCCCAAGCAGGACCCACTTCTGGAACGGGTTCCCAATGAACACACCAGAAGCTGGATCAATGAACACTCTGGGCTGGGTCGTCGCGAAAGAAAGGGAGATTCGCTGATACGACCACGTGAAACATGGCAAAAAGATGCAAAAAGACTCGTTGATCTATTGCATCTATCCTCAGAAAAAAAAGCTGCATTGCAAGCCTTGCATGCTTCGGCGGGGAGGAGAAGGGGAAGGGACACCATTTTCGTGAGGGGTTGCAATTCTCATTTTCGTGTCCACCCTTCCTCGAGTGTTTTTCTTCAAGCAGGTGTAGCCCGATGTGTCCAATGTTTCTTTGGACTGAACACCACTTGACTTCGATGCTTCGTAACAAAAACATTTGCATGCCCTGTAACAAAAGAAAAACCTCATCTCGACTGGCGGCAGGTACTTCAAGCCACTGGCCGGTCGATTCGAATCAAAAAGCAGCTTTCCAAAAAAAGAGGTCTGCCGATGCTGAAATGACGACAGGTGACTTGACGACAGATGAGGCCCAGATTCTGGACATTTGCTGATCTTCGAACTTGTTCCTGTAGAGTCTCTTCGCCCTTCCCACGGCCGGAGCTTTCTTCCCCACTTTCCCAGGTTTGGCTGCCAGAGCCGGTGGTGGTGACCTGGGCAGCTCGGCGCGTCCGGCCGTTTTCGGCCACGTGATGATTTGGGAGAACCTATTTTTCATTTTCTTTCTAAGTTGTGACTCGAAGTCTAGAACTTTGTGACTCAGGGTGTAGAAAGTGTAGAGAGCACGATGAGTTCTCGGGGTGATGGTCAGGTCCAAAGGCATCAAGCGGCCCGGTGTCGACAGCGTTTGGCTCCAGGGTGAGGAGCCACAAACATGTGTGAAGATCGAGGCAACTGAGGCCCCTTGTCCATTTGAAACATGAAAAAGAAGCTATGACTTGTACCGATGGTTGTGATCGTCGAAGGCCCCCAAATAGAGCTGTTTTGCTTCAGGGTCATGCCACGCGGTCAAACCACTTTCCTCCGTCAGCATGGGACCAACAATGATGAATAGCTCGCCTTCAGCAAAGCAAGGACCTGAAGATCCGCCTTCGCTGTGTGCCATGACCCCTCACAACGCCAACGGCTCAGAGCTTTCGCTCGGTGCGCGACAGAGCGCTGGCGAGAATCGGGGAGCCTTCGCTTCTCGCTTGGCTGTGGCTGCCAAGATCTTCTATGGTATTTTCTTGTTGTGTGTCTAGGCTGGAATGGAAAGGCGAATCAATGCAGAGGACCATGAACGGACGTTGGTTTTGGATGGTTTTGGTAAACTGCCCATTGGCTGTTAGTGATTCGACAGCTGGTGGAATGGTGACGAGCTCCTATTTTTTGGAATATCTTCACCGGCCTTTACTTTGGACACTGAGTTGGATCCTGAGTTGGGTGGGCTTAGCTCGAAAGTCTTAGACCCTGGATGATTGATGAAGAACGCCTCCGCTTTCGAAAGTCGTTTCGGGAGACCCTGTGGCCGGAATGCGCGCTGGGAGGACTGGAGGCTGTGGGCTTTCTGCATGTGGCCCCAAGGGAATCCTGCAAAGCAAGTTGGCCCTGCTGTTCTTTCCCTGTTGTTCTGACTGTGACTGTGAGGTATCCTCAAAAAGCCAGGACTCTCAATCCAATGCCCTGCAAGAGTTCACAGGGGGACACCGACAGCTTGGGCGCACGGTTGGTTTTGGAACAGACATCAGCAGCAACAGATTGTAGCGATGAAGCTAGCAACAAGCTTTTGATCGACCGAAACAGAGATACCTTTTGCACTAGTACGGATCAGCGGATGGGGTCTTACTGCATGGATATGGGCACAGGAACTTATACATCATGCCTTGTCCATTATCTGCCCTGTGAATATACTATTATGTATTATTATGCAATATTATGTACAAAATTCACATATACTATATATATACACACTGTATATATACATAATTTGTCAGTAAACAAGCATCACTTTTTTAGAAAGAGCCCTTTACTAACCATCATCCTCCACTGTTGCTGGCAATAGGATAGACCCAATATAAATAAAACATATATATATATATACTGTCTACTAGTGAGTCTACTATACACACCTTCCCACGGGAACTCGTCCATTGTGAACCGAGCCCAGCACAGTTGGCGTGACTCTGAGCAAGTGGCATGAAAAGAGGTAAATGGGAGAGAGAAGCAGGGACCACAGCAAACCAGAACAATGAGCCACAAGAACGTAGTGTGAAACCGAACCCATGGGAAGAAAGGGAAACCCTGCTGCTTTGAAAGCAGGTGGAGTGGTGCTCAGCCTCGTGGGCTTGATCTTTTTGGCGTCGTTCGCTTCTGGTTTCTCTGACTTGCTGGTGATCCTGCTCGGGTTCCTGTTGATCTTAGTGGCTCAGCCGCGGCACAGGAACGTCCAAGAACCGCGCCACGACCGTTGCTGCGCGGCACAGCGACCTCGGGCGGACTTGCCCAAACGGCCCGCCCAAGAGGGATCAGAAGGATCTCTCATTGTTTTGCATGTTAAAAGATCCCAATCCTGAGATCCTCTGCTCCACTCAAAACGGGCTGTTGAGTGTCCAACATCAGTCGCAGTTGAATCTAAATTTAGGAGGCTCAGGGCTTTGGTGGTTGCTAGCTGTTGCCATCCAAATGGAGATCGCCGACGACCGAGTAGTTGTGTCTGAAATAGACACCTTCTTGACATGAATCTCACACCCAAACCCACAACCAAACTCAGTGACTCATGTGTCGCGTGCTGGTGTGTGTTGTCATGCCAGCCTGTCAAATAGTTCTTTCCCCAGGATGCAGGTTCGGTCCTCACATTCCGCACCAGGTCGGCCTGGGATTCAACATGCCGGTGAGCGTGCGCGTGGTCAAGCAGGAGAAGTGATGCCTGTTTGATTTCTTCGGTTTTGAGAGCTCAAGCCAATGAATCTGCCACCTTTGAAGAACAACTCTCCTGCAGCTCGCTGCAAGCTCCAACGTGGTCTGATCTCAGGAAAGCTCTCCTCAACTTCCCGAGGTCCTTTGGTGATCGCAACTGGGAAAACGGATAACATCAGTAGAATGGTCCACTTGTGTGTGTGTATGTTCACCTACCAATTGAGTTGGTATACTACTTATCTGGTCAGGTGTGCATCCCTCATTTCTGCTTGACAGACACAAGGACGGTAGTCGTGTTTAGAGCGATCCCCAATCAGAGAAAAAGAAAACGCGGGGTGGGCCCCCTCTCAAACGTACCGGACACCGTGTTTGATCTATTTAAGGGCCAAAGTATGCCTATAGGGCGAAAGAATGGCTGTTGTGGCCTCCGAAGGACGCGCAGTACATCTTAGAGCTTCGGCGGCGCTTCCGCGCGTCGATCAAGCAGCCCCTGACGGCGCTGCAGGGCTTCCAAGAGTTGCTGGGATGGAGTCCTGGATGAAAGGGATCCGCGCAGGGCATCGACATGCTCGTACGGCCGTACGTGACGCCCCTGAAATGCGCCCGGGAGGAGAGGCAAGCCTGACTCACCATCCCTTGTTGTCGCATGAGCTGTTTGGGGACATCGACATCCTTACAAACCGTGAAGGATTGGGTTGGTTTTACCAAAGAAGCCCTCAAAGCCGGTGAAGACGTGGTGGCTTCTTGTGGCTTTTGGTGTCGATGTCTTTGAGATGTCTGCCTTCGGGCCTTCAGGATGGCCCCTTGCAAGCGAAGGGCTTCGTGACAGGGCCGCCTTCCTGGTTGTGGCTCAGATGTACGAGATTGAAGGATTTTTCGATGCCCCCAAAACAATAGAGAGTGATTCTGCACAGCAAAATTCACTATGGTCTTGTTCACCGGAAACTGGACATAGTGAAACCATAGAGCATGACTGCAATTTAAGTGAGTTCATGGTACAAAAAGGGACTGCTGGTGGCAGATTTGGCAGATTTGAAGCCCCTGCATTCTTTGAAATTTGGGTAGTATGCATACACCAGAAAGCTTCTCTTGGTGCTGTGACTGTCAACCTCCATAGGTAGGATCTGTTTGTCCGACTGGTGCTTTGTGATCTCATATTTCTTGAGAGGGCCAAAAGAGTCCACTTGCATGCCAGGTTGATCTTCGCCCAAGATCTGTGGGTCGTCAGTGTGGCAGAACACGAGGAGTTCTTGCTGGCCCTCAAGCAAGCATGTCACTTCTTTCAGCATGAAAGGACTTGTGAGGCACTTCTGTGGCCCGAAGGCTTGGTGGGATCCATTTAGTGGAGTGAGATGAACCAAAAAACACTCCTTGTTGTCTCCTTCGCAAGTGTATCACTTTGGGGATGTGGCTCCAAAACCCCGGACCGACCTGGGTTGACCCTCAGAACAACAACTACAAGAGAAGTCGAAGCACAAGGAACGACCAATGCACCCCTTGGGCCCTTGGACGTGTCCCATGTTGTGCTCAAGCTCCGCTATCCATGCACCCCAGCTGAGGGTATGGGTTCTCACCCACAGCTGCACCTGTTTCCTATCGAGAAGATTTGGACACCCGCTTTTCCATCACAACCAAGCCAAGGCGATGAGTCGGAGCACCCCTTGAAGGATCAACTTGCGCAGTGTGTGAGTGCTACTCTGAGGGCGTGAGGGATGCCACAAAAGTCTTCTAGCTACTCGTAGCTTCTTGTTGCTAGTACTAATGGCCTCCAACCTACTAGCGATGGCCTCAAAGTGCTTAGTCCCCGGATTTCCTTGATCTGGATGCGAAAAGTCCCCAGTTGGGGAGCTGGGCAGCAAATTTGGGTCTCACATGCCAAAGAGCAGGTGAATGCCAGCGCCCATGAGACGTTCCATCGAAATCGTTTTGGTGGATGGACACATCGTGTACACTTTGATCCGAGAGACCTGATGGATCCCGATTCTATTTTGATGCCAGTGTGTCCCAGAGCTTGCAAGTCCACTGTTCCAGGTCTGTCCGGATCTCTTTTGGTCCATCCAGCTCGATCGTTGGAGAAAAGCTCTCTCTCTCTCTCTCTCCGACCTTCGCGGATGGCTTCACCTCCACCCTTTTTCCGGGTGCGTCGGGGCTCCCCCAGTCGGCTCGCGTCGCGGGAAGCCGGTCGCTCGCGGAAGCCGAGGCGCGTGCCAGCTGCCGTGCGGCCTTGGAGGATCGGTTGAAGGGCGCAGCAGGGCGACTGGACGCGCTTCTGTGGGCAGGAGCGGATGGGGTGGGTGGGTGGGTGGGTGGTAAGTGGGGAAAGTTTGGGGAAAGCTTGGGGTTTTGGAGGATGTGTGTCGAGTTCTGTGGGTCTTTTTTAGCACCAATTGCCAATACCCAATTCTTTGGCACAGAACATCCAGTCTGAGTGAATTTGTAGGACTGTTCTTAAGGATCTTAAGGGAAATGCTTCAGGACAGTGAGATGAAAAAACTCTGTAGCCATTTGTAGCCTATTCTCTGGCTTGAGATGAGACTACTCAGCCTCCAGAGGTTGAGGGACCTAACTACTGTCTTCAGTGATGCTTTGTGCGACTTCCATCTGGATTTTCCGATTTAAAACCTTGGATTCTCCCTTGGCATCGCCGTGTTCTGCCCCCCATTTTTCATTCATCCACCCACGGTCATCCGCCGTCATCCGCCCATCCACACCGCGGTCGGCGTTCCCCGGGAACTCCAAGGAGCCGATGTGAACGCCGTGGGCCGCGGCTGTGAAACCGCGCTGCACATCGTGGCGCGCGCCTCGCCCGGGGGGGAACGGGGCGGAACGGTCGGATTGGGCACAAACAAGACTCAGCAGGGAGTTCTCTTGGGTCCCAGGGGTGGATCGAAATACCAAAGATGGGTTTCAATGGGGGTTCCATGTTTGTTATGTGTCTAAGATAGATGTCCTTTGACCCTTAGGTGGGAGAGTAGCGGAAATTGAACAGAAGGTGATTGACTGACCATGCCCATGCGCAATTTCATCCAAATCGCCAACTGCAACAACAAATGGTGACTGCCACTGCTTTGGACTGAAGGCGGCCAAGGGATGCTCCGAAGTGAACCTTTACGTGGCACCCTTTTTTTTTTTCCGGGAAACCACTGACTCGCAGAGATCTAATCCGACCGGGCCATTCAGCCGGGAAAAAGAGGCCATTTTAGGCGCGGCTTCACCGTGTCCGGCAGCACCGGTGTGCCGAGTCCGGGCGACGTCAGGACGTCGGCGACACATGCGCTGTCCAAGGTTTTAGCATCGACGAAGCCTTCATATTTTTTTTTGGGGGGCGGCAACAGTTGAGTGGGCGGCTGCTTCGCTGCAGCCGCCCAAATGGACACACACACACACATGAGGGATTTCTGAGTCTTGTATAGATTTGTTGTGTATCTCAGACCATCTCAGATTCTTCAAGGCAACTCAACATAGCACGACATGTTTATTTCTCTAGGACTTAACATCATTTTTGTGCTATTCAACGACGATCAAAACACCAGAGGTGCTACCTACCGCTCATCGGCTCGGCTGAGGAATGCTCCAAGTGCTGCTAGCGGAGGAGCACCATCCAAGTGAATGCAAATCTTTTTCGGATGCTCACGGAGTCCTTGTTGACGGCTGTTTTGCATTCTGTTTTTTGCGCAATGACCCAGCTCAGGGTTTCAATCCAGGGGGTCTGGATTGAGTTTCATTTCTTTTTGGGGTGGGTGAAGTTATATAGAATCCCTGTATCGATCTGTATATAAATGTAAGTGAGACAAATGCCTTCATTTCATTGGATTGTGCTACAGGGACGAATTCACCCTGAGTGAAAGGAACACACACACACATATTATAGATAGATCCATATTATGTAATCAAACAATAAACATAGCACTTTCCATGCTTGTTGTATGTTCCTTTGTTTAGATGAGTGTTCGCCTGCCGAATTACGCACGTGTCCTGAACAGACCAGCAAGCAACAGCATTGCCGAAGGCCTTTTAAACGGTCAAAGCAGCTGCATTCCCCAAAGTTGAGCTTCTTCCGAAACTGCTGCAACAGCGAATCCTCAAGCTCAGAGAATCCTTAGGGACAAGGGACGACACACAACACATGAATGTCTCACAATCAGCACAATTTCCTGCCCGAAGCCACGAGTGGAAGGCTTTTTCAGCTTTCTCTTACGCTTTGATGACTTCTGCCATCCGTCAGGAGCGCGGTGGAGAGCTTCAGGTCGGGATGGATCGGGACGAACTCGAAGGACAGACTGATCGACAGGTCGACATGGTCACAGGTCAGTCGACATCAGATGTCTAGATGTCTCCAACCTTTGGAGAACATCACGACCCAGTCGAACCATCATCGTTCAAATAAAACAGGAGATGATGCGTTGGTATTTCGCCCAGGAGAAGGTCCAGTCTTCTTTCAATGTTCCCAGAGGAATCTGGACAATGACCTGAAAACGAAGATGTTCCATCCTTCGTCGGATTTCGGACCCCCTCACGGCACCCCTGCGGCCATCGGACCCCGCCGGCGTTTGCGCCGTTCGTTGGTTAGGCCCAGAAGTCTGGTTCCTGGAAGTCGAAAGAACACGTGTGTAGCTCTAGTGAAGGTCTTCAAGAAGTTTCATACTACCATAACTCTCTGAATCTATAGTCTCTGGTCCCAATCGTTTCTATGAGTTTCACGCTACTTGACCCTCTTGATCGCCGCCCCGGTCGCGTCCCGCGCTCCGATCCGCTCAGCTGGCGTCGGAGTTGCGGACCCTTTGGCACGACCTGGTGGCCCGAGGCCGACGGGAAGACGACCTGGGATCGTTTCAGCGTTTCAGTCCACCTGCCATGTGGCTTGAAGTCGGAAGTGCTGGGGTTCGAACTAAGCTGGACCCACGCCAGCTTCCGCAAAATTTTGACAAATGCCCACAGTGCCACATGGCCAAATATTGATTGTAGTATTTGATGTGCAAGCCGTGCGGGCCCAGAGTTCTCCTTGCGGCTCAACTGGTCACCATGTCCGCGTGCATCATCAGGGTTGATTGAAGAAAAGAGATGCAAGCGGAAGAGCTCTTGAAGAAAACATGGTGTCAATGGCCATATCGTCCCCTGTGTTTTTGCACGTCTGCATCGGGCCTTGATTCATGAAGATGTGCGTTTGGGGTTCGTGAGGGAAAGTTGCATAATAGTACGTTATGTACTTAATAGATTATGTTCGAGGGGTCAAATCTACTGAGAAGGTCCACAAAACGTGTTCGCTGTTTTCGCCAAACTGGCATACCAGTTTTAAAGGATAGCAAGAATCAAGACTTGGCCCACAGCAATTGTAGAACATTTTTGTTCAAGCGGACATTTTGACGCACAAGTTTCCCACCGCTTTCAGCATTCTTGAATCACCTTTATGGTTCATGAGAAGAACATTAAGATTGAAGATGGAGATGAAACTCATGAAACCAAGATGAGGATGCAAAAGTGGGATTAAGACAAAGTTCAAATCAGGATCGCGCCTTTTTTCCCGTGCAAACTGCACATGTTCAGGAAACAAAGATGAAGATGACGCGCATAAAACACAGATGAAGATTAAGTTCAACAATCAAATATCAAATGTTGACTCTGATGAGCCAACCTAACGTCATTACTCATTGCCCCCACCCACCGAACCCCGTCACCTGGCGTCATGACTGCATGTGGTCACATAGAATAGCGTTACATCAGTTACATCAGTGGAAGGTAAACATCCAGTTACCACCGGAGCCCACCCGTCTTGAACACACATCAACACCGTCGTTTCTAATATAGCACAGCCTTGCTGCGCTTGTGAAAAAAGGGTGAATCGACTTTTCCTTTGTCCATCAACAGTTCAACTAGCTCAATTGGCGACTTGGCATTTGTGTGAAGGCTTAGCCATGCACTCAGGCTCATTCCCACTGTGGAGGTGTTGGGAACGAAGATGTCTCATTCCCGCTCTGCCTCCCTTTGCGCCTCCAGGCGCAGATGCCAGCATGGTGGACGGGGAGGGCTTCTCAGCGATCCAGAGGTGGAGAGATGGAATGGACAACGACCGGAAAGGTAGATGAATTGGACCAGAGATGAATGGGACCGGAGCACCACCTCCTTGGATCGGAGCACCACCTCCGATGCTTCGGTCACCGAGGTGTGCGATTCGTCCGATGCTTCGGGCGGATTCGGCGGATGCGTCCGATGAGCTCGTGGAATCACCGTGGCACAGTTGCTTTCGTTGGACGGTGACCACCCAACGAAAGCACACCAGTGGACTAAGGAAGACTAAGGAATCAAAGGAGGAACGGGATCAATGGGACCCTCTTTTTGGGGCAGTTGACCCGAGGCCCTCCAGAGAAAAGGCTGGATTTTGCCGTGTGGTGGCTCAAAGCTGACGCCATGCTAATTCAACATGACCAGAAGTTGATTGGAACATTGAGTTTGCAAGAGAATCCGCCGACGGTCGCAAGATCAAGCCACCCCACTCTGGTCTTGCTACGACTCCAAACGGATATTAGACAGTTCAATGTTCCGCAGTTCTTCTTTTTTGTGACCCCACCTATATAGGTAGTGTCTACCCTTGCAGCCTCTCCTAGTTTTCTCCTGGAACTCCTTCGGTCTCCCACCATGCGACAAGAGCCCTGGAAGCCACTGGAAGCCATGTCAACGTCTGATGCTCCAGGGCACATGTCAGAGGCCATGGGGGTTTCACCCTCCGTCCTCGGTCCTCGGGCACGTGGTGATTGGGGGGGAGGGACGTCATGGACCAACGCGGCATTCCATTGAAACGTCGGTTTCCCAACGGTGACATCAGGTGCGAAAATGCTGCGAAGGGGCCAAGGCAAACCTTCGAATCAGCACGCGCGGACGCACGCGAATGAGTGGCGCCACCGATATGAAGCAAGGAAGATAGGAAACCAATGGACTTGTGAATGCAAGTGTTTGCAGATGACCCCCCTTCGTTGTATCCGAAAACGCCGCGACCACGACCCTGAGCGGTACACTACGTGAGGCAGTTTCACCAACCCGCGCAATGCTGGGTTGGTGGGTCGCCCCACTCCGCCGGTGGTGCTTCCTGGTCGGTGAAGCCGGATTTCATACAAGACGAGCCAGGGATGTCTGCTGGGCCTTTTTAAGAATGAGGAACAAGGGGAAAACACATCATACCCAGGGCAGCCAATCTAAATCTCCATCGTTTTTCGTATCATGGTCGTGTGAAGATAAGTAATTCGCACGGTGCTTTATCAGCCCTTCCCGGTCCGCGGGACATCAACATCCCGGGGGCTGGTTGGTATTTGGCCGTAGCTCTATAGGTACGTGAAGATAACTAATTAATGTAAGAGAAGTGTACCTCACCTCACTAGCGCATTGGACGCGACATTGCTTCTTTGCAAGTCTTAGCCTTTGAAAGTCCTTGGAAACGGATCTGGAGTTCACAGACAGCGAGAGGAAAAAGCGAAAGCTTGGTTGACTAGAAGGTCTGTACATTGGCTTTGTACAAGAAGGTCACAAAGTCGTAAATCAGACACTGGGTTCAGAAATTAGTCTTCAGAAACCATTTCGTTGTATTCAGAAACTATTTTCGTTGTATTCAGAAACTATTTCGTTGTATTCAGAAACCATTTCGTTGTATTCAGAAACTATTTTCGTTGTATTCAGAAACTATTTCGTCGTAGAAACCATTTCGTTGTATTCAGAAACTATTTTCATTGTACATTCAAAAACTATTTCGTCGTATTCAGAAACCATTTCGTTGTATTCAGAAACTATTTTCGTTGTATTCAGAAACTATTTCGTCGTATTCAGAAACCATTTCGTTGTATTCAGAAACTATTTTCGTTGTATAAACTATTTCGTCGTATTCAAAAACCATTCGTTGTATTCAGAAACTACTTTCGTTGCGTTCAGAAACTATTTCGTCGTATTCAGAAACCATTTCGTTGTATTCAGAAACTATTTTTGTTGTATTCAGAAACTATTTCGTCGTGTTCAGAAACCATTTGGTTGTATTCAGAAACTATTTTCGTTGTATTCAGAAACTATTTTGTCGTATTCAGAAACCATTTCGTTGTATTCAGAAACTATTTTCGTTGTATATTGTATTCAGAAACTATTTTCGTCGTATTCAGAAACCATTTCGTTGTATTCAGAAACTATTTTCGTTGTATTCAGAAACCATTTCGTCGTATTCAGAAACCATTTCGTCGTATTCAGAAACTACTTCGTGGTATTCAGAAACTATTTATTTCGTTGTATTCAGAAACTATTTTCGTCGTATTCAGAAACTACTTTCGTTGTATTCAGAAACTATTTTCGTTGTATTCAGAAACTACTTCGTCGTATTCAGAAACTATTTCGTCGTATTCAGAAACTATTTTCGTTGTATTCAGAAACCATTTCGTCGTATTCAGAAACTACTTCGTGGTATTCAGAAACTATATATTTCGTCGTATTCAGAAACTATTTTGGTTGTATTCAGAAACTACTTTCGTTGTATTCAGACACCATTTTCGTTGTATTCAGAAACTATTTTCGTATTCAGAAACTACTTTCGCGGTACTCAGCAACTATGTTCCTCGTATTCTGTAAATTTTTTGGAGGTGGGATGGTGGGTGGGGGGCAATAAACATAGGCGGGTACTGGTAGTTGCGTGAAAAGTTGATGATCTCTAGGATGAAGGGGGGGGAGGTTGGGGGGGCAATAAACATAGGTGGGTAGTTGCGTGAAAAGTTGATGATGTCTAGGATGAAGGGGTGTAGGGGGTGGGGTGTTTAATTTTTACTGTCATGGAAGCCGAGAAGAGGCCAGGTCTGGGTAGAGAAGTGTTACAATACAAAGCTAAACCAGAAATGATAAACATGTATACACCAGTAAGTGAGCTTGATTTACTAATACATAGTACCTTCACTACTTACTACTGAGCTTATCAGTCTCCGCGGTGCGAAGAAGTCAACTCCCTGTAGTTTTGCTGCGTTTCCATGCAATGTTTGGCGTTGCTCTTCGTAGTTTCCGAGATCCCTCCAGTTTCCGAATACAACCGTGCCAGTTTCCGAATACAATCGTACCAGTTTCCGAATATAGTTCTGTAGTTTCCGAAGACAAGTTTCCGAATACAACCGTCCAGTTTCCGAATATAGTTCTGTAGTTTCCGAATACCAGTTTCCCAAAACAACCGTTTAGTTTCCGAATACAAGCGTGACCTGTACATTGGCATAGTTGCCCGAATGTTTTTGTTGTTAATAATATGTGATTGATGCATGTCCTTGGCGCGGCGCAGCAATCCAGCGTCCTCGCTTTTGAATCTAGTCTACATGTGGGAATTTTGTTCAAAGGTGCCTGAAGCCATCCAGTAGGGCCGTCGGTTTTGGTTTTAGGTGTTCCGAGGCTTTCTTGGACGGCTTCTTCCGTCAAGACATCATGGGAAGCACTCCTCATAGTATCTCTCGTTGGAATCTCACAACTGCAAAGAAGACCTGGACCATTCTTGGGCTAATTGTGAATCGCCAACGTCTCCTATAAACGGGGTTTCTACTGTATATGTTTCTATGCGATCCATCATAGGTGCATGTTGGAAACACCGCTGGTTCAGCGAGGTGCTTCATGAGGTGGAGGCCTTGATGGTACAACAACGTCAAGCGACTCGGGAACAACGTCGTGACCGGTGCACAGTTTGTCCATGTTTGTCCAACATTTGCGAAGGTTGGCTTAGCCTGTGGACTGGGTGCCCTGGTTCTTCCAGGGGATACGATGAACGGATGAACCAATGCTGTGGTTGAGCTTTCTCCGTGCTCGACATGTCTTCCAAGGTCTTAGGGGATCCTTCCCACAAAGGCGCTATTGATTCACTCTAGCTGAAACTGGTTGGTCACGTAATCAACTAAAAAATACAATTTCCAGGAGTCACAAAGGGGTGCCTATTGGAGGATAGGGGTGCCCATTATCCACTCGCTTAGGGACTCAAAACTACCCCTTTGCGACCCCTGGTTGGATCAATTTGGACCATCAGCTGGGAGACGGGAAGCGGCCTGTCTAACGGGGGGGGGTAGGGGGTAGGTGAAGCCCATTGTTTGTGCAAGCACTGCAGGGTGTCTGATTGCCACACCGTCTCCGAGGAGATGATGAAATTGCTGCGCCGTCGCTTCGACGAGGTCGCGGAAGGAAGAAGACGTCAAACGGGAAGGAAGAGGTGATTGATCTGGGAGTCCGTGAACTGGGTTCCAAAAAGAGGAGAGCCCGCTAGTTGCTTCAGCCACCGTTACTGCATGTTTAACCAGTATTGAAGTGAGAAAGATCAGCTGTGTGATCACCAGAGCGTCGATAGATGGAAGATCCGCCGCTGGAAACAGAAAGGAGGGCTCGCTTTATCCACTTGGTAGATACGCTGGAAACTGTTTGAAAGGTCTTGCATCCCTGCTCGCGAGCAGAGTGGAAGACCAGACAATCTCAAGGCTCATCAAACTCGCTGGTCTCATCCAATTGACGACTGACTGTGTTCGCTCGGTAGAACAACTTGAAGCATTGGGTGGTGAACCAGGGGTGTACTGCTGTTGGCATGTTTCCTATTTCTTGCAGGGCGAGGAGCTTCAGCGTTCGCCACGCGTCGCCAAGTGACTTAAGTGACTCGGAGTGTTCACCAAACGCAGTGTTCGTCGACTTCTTACTTTGGCTCATTGGCCCCACACTCGAGCACACACACACACAACCTTATATATACACAATTATCTATATAGATATACATATAACTGTGTATATATATATATATATGATATGCACATAGATAGGTAGGACTCAAGGACTCAACCCATCAATCTCTAATTGCCATGCGCCCATTCCTCGCCGCAGGTCTCGGAGGGCTCGAATGTCCTGCCTGGGTCCGTGGGCGTCACCAGGAGTGCCGAACGCTCGCGAGCGAGCGACTCGCTCCGCGCGGTGTGTGGTTTTGGCTGTTTCTTTTTTCCAACCGCCTCAGGCCGGGTTTTGAAAGGGACATGGACATGCGGCATAATGAAGTCAGCTTGTTACTTCATACCGAGAAGCCATCCCAATAGTCACCAAAAGATAGAACAAAAACAACTAGTCCCAAGAACGTTTTCCTGGTGTGGGAAGAGAGCGGAAGCCGACCACCCGGTCTGACGTTGGTAGAGCAGAATCCTCACAATCAGCGATCTTGACAGACACCCTGTTCTTGAGCAACATCGAAGAGTTTGTTACTTTTGCGTTTTTTTTTTGCCTTGAACCAAGCGGTGATTGATCAAACTGATTGTAGGTTCTTAAGGAGTCACCCTCAGATATTGTCAGAGGGTAGACAGTCCAGAGAGTCGAGTTAAGAGTAAGATTTTGATAGCTGGCAATGCAAATGAAACTGGTTCAAATTCGTGAATGAGATCTCAGCTGGTGAAGCTCATTCTCGTTGTCCCTTTGTCTCAGCTTGGACGAGTCATACTGCGTTCTGCCTCAACATTTAACAGGAGGGGCAACTGGGAGAAAGGAAGGGGAGAATCCGATATTGGAGAATCGTGGTCTTTTCTTCGTCAACTCGAGGTTGAAGATCTAGAGTGGTTTCAGAGTAGATGGCACAAACCCTTAAATGTCCTTTTGATGGGGGTCTCTCAAAACCACCTAACTTGGGGATTGTGCCATCGAACCTCTGAAACCACTGTAACAAGAATTCTTCAGCTCCGATCGACTTCCAAGGGTTCGAGCTTCGGACGGACCAGGATGGTCAGGATGGTTGTTGGAAGATGGCCACCTGTTGAACCATTGATGGCCCCTGCACCTAGGAGAGGAACTAGTTGAAGCTGTAAAACAACTGGCTGTCTGAAAAAGAAGCTTAGCTGTTTGGACATCCAAAGAGGGCCCATGAAACAAACGTTGAGACGCCACCCACCGTCATTTCACCGAAAAAACCACCGTTTGACGTGACGGAGATCCGATGTGGCAAGTGGAGCGACCCAGGACTCCCTTCCTCATCCGACCCTCCAGCGGCCCAAAGAAGGTGGACCTGAAGGCACGCTTGTCGACGGGTGGTCCGTCGACGGGTTCGACGCTTGGCATCGAAGGGTCGACGGGTTCGACGCCTGACATCGAATTCAACCGATCTCCCACTGGGCAGCACGCCTCCTGAACGCATCTGAGCTTGATGATTTCCAAGACTCCCAGAATTGCAACATCTGAGCTTGAGTCGGGCACGCTAGCCATAGATACAAGGAGCAAGCCAATTTTGTTAGAGCAAAAAGAAAAAACACACAAAAGGCAAAGCACACAAAAAAGCAAACACATGTAGCTTTGGGTGTTTATATCGCTTTTTTCATTTTTTTCCGTTTTATTTGCACATTTTTTCACCACTTTGTTTTTGTATTTCTTTTTTCGTTTTGTTTATTTTTTTCTGGTACCACTTCTGCACTTATGACAACTTTTGCCCGTCAGCAATGTTCGCTGTACGCTCCCAGGAAAAAGAGCAAAGAAAAGGTGACAATAAAGCAACAAAAAATGAACATACAGCGGAAAAAAACATGTGCAAAAAAGCGGAAACACGTGAAACAACACCGCGACAAACACGTAAGCGCTTTTTTTTGCCTCTCGTTGCGCTTTGTTTTGCTTTTGTTTTGTGTTGTTTTTGCTTTTTGCATTGTTTTTGATCTATTTTTTTGGCGTGTTCATTTGCTTTTGTTTGCATTGTTTTTTTTTCCGTTTTTTTTTCACAAACAACTATTTGATTTGATGGTTGGTCATGTATGGCTGCCATTGCTCAACACAAATCTGAGCAGTGCTCTTGAGGCATTTCTGTTGTGCATCTCCGATGTCATATCTATGCACCCGCATACCATGATTCAAACTCTTTCACGGGGGGCGGACTGTACTTGACCCTGCAGGTTGCTCTGTCTCCTCCCGTCCAAAACAAATCTTCCCGTCCCCGGTGGTCTTGCGATCGTCAAATGTTTGGCTGTTCCATTGGGGGGAAAGATCTCGAAGAGACCAATTAGTTTGACGACCCCAGGCAAATGACCAGGCCAGGCAGAACAGTACTAGGGTGGGGCGATTCTTCATTTATCACAGTTGAGTGAGTATATCTCGACAAAGACTACGACTGACTGAGCTCAGTCATGCCGCAGCACCGCAGGTGGAGCCACCGATCCCGACGATGCTTGGCATCTCTCAGACTTAGACTCACCCGGCTGGGATAACACTTACATCGGGGATTCACTAAGAGACCTTCGGATGGGAAGCAACTAACGAGAATGCCGCAGAATGCCCCACTTTCTTCATCTTGCATCGGTGGATGGCTGGGTGGTGCAACCAATTGGAAGATATCATGAGACCACATTTCGATCTTTCTTTCAGCCAAAACCCGCATGAGACAAACAGTGAAGGGGATGCTTTGAACATAAAAGCTGAAACCAAGAGGATCCACATATATAAAATAACATGATATGATCTAATAATACAATATAATATATATATATCTATAATATATCTATATAGCATCACCGCATATTAATATGTACCATTCTTGAACCCCGGCCAGGCAGCTCTCTTGCCGACGAAGAAGCATGCACATATCATTCCATTTCATATTTCAGAAGTCCTTTAACAGGTCGTCTCAGAGGACAAGGTCTTGGTCTGAGATTTCGAGCAAGATCATACACTCAAATGGTGTTGGAAGAATGGGTGACTCTTAGTAGATGGGTCTGGACCTTGCCAGCCTTTGCAGTCGCCGGCTGGCTATTGACTGTCCCAAGGAGTCAAGGGCTCGAAGACATCGAGGTCAGGGTGGTTTTGAGTGAGGCTTTGGAGGCGTCTGGCTGGTGTGTTCTTTTGAGGACATCGTAGGAGTCCAATAGCCTGTTGGAAAGTACAGGTTCCTCCGCTCAAAAGAAGACACACACTCACCTGTCTCCTCCCGATGTTTTTGATGTTTGTCACGCCGGGCAATCCTCATGTGAGCAAGGCGTTGGCTCCAGAGCGCAGAAAGCGGGACACTAAATGGATCCTCACAGATTCCAGTTGGCTAACTAAGGAACAGCTGGTTGGTATCCAGCTGGTTTGAATCTGCGCAACCATCAGTGCTTGCCTCTCCAGATCCGATTGACCCCGCAGGACGTGGACATCGGGGATTTGCCGATTGTGCCCAACTCGGTGTTCCTTGGAGAAGTGCTCCATCCATTTCTGCCGACATGCGGCGCTGTTTTCGGTTCCGAGAATCCATTGGGGTCGAGGAAGTTCCTCCCAACTCCGACGTGGATTTTGATGCTCCAAGGCATCCTCTTGGAGCTCGGGATTTGGGGAGAGCAAGACGGATTCGACTCGGAATTCGACTCGGAACTCGCTTCGTGGTCGAAGACAGATCACGTCACCAGTTGGATCGGTGATGGATTGGGGTTCCAAGAGGTGCGCTGAAAACGGCGCGCCGACCGGGTCGGTGACTGACTGGGTGACGACCGGGTGACGGAAACCGGTTGGGTCGGTGGGTGACTTTGCGCCTGAGCTGGACCATCTGCAATGTTAGTGTGTATTTTTTTACTAGGGAGACACCCAAGCAATGTTGCTGTTGTTTTTCTTCTTCCAGGAAACCGGGGTTTCAGAGGTTCTTTGACAAGGCCGGTGCTGCACACCCTCGCGCCTGGGGGGGCTGACGCGAGAGTGGTGCGACCAGAGAGCTGTCCGGGTATGGTGCCGTTCGAAGCAGCCGAGCATTTGGGACATGTTCATGTCTGGGTGGTTCAGGACGGTTCAGGCTGGTTCGGTGCAATTTCGCCTGGTCACTGGGGTTTCCAGCTCTTCAGGTGTTCGGATGAATCTGCATGTGACATGCGAAAACGTGCGATCCCACATCTGAGGGTGAAGATCAAGTCAGCGGAGGAAGAGGAAGAGGAGCTGCTCCGGTTCCGGTCGGAGGTGTCTGGCGGCTTTAGATCATCCCAGTCAGCCAAAAGCGAAGATTTCATGGCCCTCATCACCCAGCCAATGGATGCTTCCCATGGTCTCCCAGACGAAGCACGCACGGTCAATCACGACCGAGGTCCGAGAGACACACTTATCTCCCTCACGTTGAGAATTTGTGTTACTTGCAGGAGCCCAAGGCCACATTGAAGGAGGCGTGCCTGGGAATCCACGCACCTTCGCGACGAGCGCAGAATGTGAAAGCAGACAAGGTGGCTTCCATACAAGGATTGTAGGGCAAGAGCTCATAGGGCAAGAACTCCTGACCCCTGAGCTACATCATGCTCTAGCGCGACACTGTGATCCTTTGACAGGTAGAGTCAGATGAAGGGAGGGAGTGGCCTCAGGGCTCGGATGGCTCGCCTGATCGAGCCTTGGGGCCCTGGGTCGAACTTGAGAAGAGTTCCTTGACTGTCCCAAAGTCTCAAGTCTCCCGCGGATCACTCACATGGACCCTGAGTACACTAGAAGTCGGTTGGTAGAGCAAAACCACGGAAAGCCATCTTCCATTCTCAGGGTCGTGAGTTTTCGGGGGAGAAGATCCAAGTTCATCCTTGAGGAGATCTCACCTGACCTTCCTTCCATGGGGTGGACACCGGTCACGTCGCCCGATCACGTCGTGCGAAGTCCGGTGAACCAGAAACCACGTCGTCTGAGAAGTCAGGTGCACGAGTCACGAACGTTTGGCCGCCGGAAACTGAACAAGGAAGGAGGATGCAGGATGCCCTCGTACTGCACTTGAAAACCAAGTCACTTTGGAAGACATGGCCAGCCAGGTGCCTGGACAAGTCGAATCGCCCTAAAAAGCGACCCTCACGCCAGCCAGCCAGAGTACCCCCAGTGAGTGGCTACATTTCCTGCTGTTTTCAGCATGACCCGCATGGGGGAATCTGGTTTGTCAGCTCATTTTTGACCGAGCAGCAAAGCTTTGGGTCTTCAATGGTCTTCAGCCATAGATTCTGGAGGAGGTTCCAGGGCAGATTCTGGAGCAAGCAGCTAGCCAGATACGGAGCAAGCATGCCGCGTGGACACGGCCGTAGATTGCAGAGCAGGTTCCCTCGTTCTTGCTTGTTGTGGTGTTGTAATGCTTGCAGATATGTGGGAACATGTGCTAGGTTGTGATGCTCGCACGGCACATTGAAAAGGTTCAGATGTTTCAAAAGAGCATATTGCCTGGCAAACGCGCAGCACTAGCCATTGCCCAAAAAGCGGACTGTGCCCAGCTGTTGTTTTCTTCTTCAGATTAGAAGACATTTTGTGCTCACATTATGAGCATCTGCGCTTCCACAAACATGCAAACTTGGGTGAAAGGATATAATTATGTGCTGTGGCATAAGACTGGTCTCTTGTTCTGGTGTCAAGTTGATTATTCCCCAGATAGCGAAGCTATGGGGTTCTTACTTCAAATAACAATGAGTTGCTCGTGCGCGCTTTCGAGACAGGTTGCTGGTGCTGGTGCCGGGTGCCGGTGCTGGTGCTGGCTGTGCATGCTGGTGCTGTGAGCTGGCTGCGCACATGGTGGAGACACGTTGCTGGTGCCGGTGCTGGTGCTGGGTGCCGGTGCTGGTGCTGGGTGCCGGGTGCCGGTGCTGGTGCTGGTGGTGCCGTGAGCTGGCTGTGCACGTGGTGGAGATAGGTTGCTGGTGCTGGTGCTGGGTGCCGGGTGCCGGTGCTGGCGCTGGTGTTGTGAGCTGGCTGTGCGCGTGAGACAGGTTGATGGTGCTGGTGCCGGGTGCTGGTGCTGGGGCCGGTGTTGGTGCTGTGAGCTGGCTGTGCACGCTGGTGCTGTGAGCTGGCTGTACACGTGGTGGAAACAGGTTGCCGGTGCTGGTGCTGGGTGCCAGTGCCGCTGGTGGTGCCGGGTGCTGGTGCTGTGAGCTGGCTGTGCACGTGGTGGAGACAGGTTGCTGGTGCGCGGGTGCTGGGTGGAGTGTATAAAAATTGGAGCTGCTGCCAATGCAGGGTCCAGCCCAGAAAAGTCTTTTGCATGCTTTTGCTATCTGGGGTCTATGCTGGAATACTTTCCGTTTGTAGCAGGGCGCTTCCATGTGGACCCCCATCTCGCAGGATGCCTTCCAAAGTGAGGCGGGCGTGCATGCTGGAGCCTGAGAGGGTTGACTAGGGTTGAGTGAGCAGCGGGAGGAGAGGTATAGGGTGTCTATACGGAACAGGGCAAAACCAGAAATCATGCATTTTTCATGTAATTTTTCACCATGACTGTATATATTGGGTATGACCATCCTCAAAGATACCGTGTTTCACAACCATTGACTTGCCGTGCGCGTTCTCGTCGTGTGCCGAGCACCGAGATGTTTGGTGCTGTGCAACAGGTTTCGAGCGACGTTCGCGGCTGCACGGGACGAGTCGACTCATCCTCAGGCCCAGACCAGTCTCAGAGGCGGCATGAGCAAACCCAGCCTGGGCACCGCCATCCAGCGGAAGTTGCTCAGCGGAACTCAGCGGAACTCAGTCGTTGCGCGGTTCAGACGCCTCCAAACGGCGGGTCGTTTAGCACCATCGTTGATGTTGTCAAAGGGACCTTGCTCAAAGAAGGGCAGCGTTGTCAGATATTGAATTCTCAAAATTGGTTTAGATTTGCAAAGACTGACTTGACGTTAGACGTTCCTTTTTGCAAAAGACCAGCTTGTGACCATTGAAGGTTTGTCGAGTATTCATGAATGCTGAGTCATCCCCAGTCAACTGGTTTGTCCCATGCGCTGATGCAGAATCTCTCCCACATAGACCTCCCTCAAAAAAAACCCTTGAGACTCAGGCAAACGGCGAGGTCAAAGATGGAGCAACAGATGCTTGGCTTTGGGAGCATTTGGGGGAGGTGATGTAGCAAGAGTAGGTTGGTGTTTGCAGGATCTTTGCAAAACCCAGTGAGGACAAATTCCAGAAATCCCATACATGGCAAGACGATGAACTGCATCGTTTTTTGCCTTCGAAGAACCTGCAAACGTCTCAATGTTCGGATCCCTTGGTATGCTTATCGGGTCAAGCGCGGGACCTTTGAATGAGAACGCTGAGGTTGGCAGTAGGAACATCCCACGACACCCTTTTGCGCTGGTGCCGTGGGGCCGTGAGGTACTTCCCAGAGGGCGCGCACTGAACTTCAGGTGTCTCGTGCAGCTGAATGTAGCTGATCACCGTTCATCGGATCGAGAACGGCGAAACCTGGCCGAAATCGGCTTACAAGGCCTGTCATGTCTGCGCTCAGTGCGCACCTTGACTGAGGATGCTCCTGCTCAGTGGCGACATGGCGGAACGTCTTCAATTTAGGAGGAAGCTTGGCAGAAGGAAAGGGGGCACATGTGGGTGGAATCGGAATACAGGCAGACACCAAAGCCACTGGAACATGGACTGGATCGAACATGGAAATCGGAAGATTGATGGTATGGTGAACGAGCCATATCCATGTGGGTGTGGATCGCAGGTGTGAGTCACTGGTGTCTTCCCACGACCAGTGGGTTCTGGGTGTACCCTATGTTGCGGTCGATTCTGTGAACACCTGCGGGTGGGAAGTCTTTCAAGGGGCTCCAGGCTCATGTCCAAAGCATCAACCACTAAAGGCCGCCTGTAAAGACCGGTGGAACGAGCACCATGTTTGGGAGTCTGAGGTCGAAGGTCTCTCCTTTCCCGGTGGAGCGCATGGAGACTTGAGGAATCGAATCAACCAGATGATTCCGCACTCTTTCGCCATCTCAGGGCACTCCTGGACAACATCATCCTTAAAGGCCATCCCCATAACATGGGGGCTCAATTGAGCCCTCCTGCTGACGAGGATGTCCCTGTCAGGATTTCAAACGCCTATGAACCAACCAGAATTTTTCATCTTTCACTAGTTCTCACTGTGGACCTGGCTCAAATGCATTAAGTGAGAACCAATTCCAGCCTTCCAGCGAAGCGAGACTTCACCTTGTTAAGGACCTGGCTACAGCGGTTGACCAGTCACGTCATCTATGAGAATCTTCGGACTTGCAGAAAGGGCGATAGAAAGTCACGTCATCGTGTCGCCTTTTTTTTGGATCTTTCGTTTCGGTGATGGGGCGGATAGTGGTCCCGAAGTAGATAGAAACGGTTTCCATCGCATTTTGAGTGGGGATCGACTTTTCTATCTATTCGGGGGTCTATAGACTCCTATGGCCTTTCACACATCCATCTTCCACCATGATGGGGAGTACCTCGAAAGGCACCGACTGCCAAAGCCCACCAGCTAAGGGCACCACTTTTGTGAGATTTGCATCCTTTCCTGACGAAACCTACTAGTAGCGTCCTTGCTCCTGGTAGCGATGCCCTTTGCTAATAGTAGCTTCTTGTTACTAGTCGGAGGAAAGGAATCAGTGAAGACTGGATTATTTTGCTGCCTTCCAGTAGATTCTGTTGTAAGCCTTTCAAGAAGGTTTTATATGGGCAAGATCCATAAGTTTACTCAACGCAGTATGGACATTTAGATCAATCGACAAGGAATACACCTGTTTGACAAACATCAACTGCCTAGAATCCAATGACATCCATTTTGGTTTCAATCTTACACCCCTTTCTGACTGTTTCAATCTTTGTTCAGTAGAGAGGATCATGCACTGCTCCAAGGAATGCCATGAGCTTTTTGATCGTCGCCAATGCGCTCATACTGGGACTGCAGGCCTTAGATTTACCTGCCGGCCAACGGGTTCACCGGGGTGTGAGGCCTGGTCCAATGAAGCAAGTCATGTTGATGACATGTGATTCCGCAAAAGGCAGAGCAGTCAGAACAGAACAGGTACCTTCAGAGTTCAGAGTGTTCAAACTCTTCTATATAATTCCTTTCGGCTTTGCCACAATCAAATCTGGGGTGCAAAAATTCACCATGTTTTGCAAAGATAGGCTGTTCAAGATCACTGTTGACAAGCCTTCCTAATGCTTCAAGAGAAGTTTCCAGCTTCGCAAAAGGATGCAAAAGGCACCTTGAACAAAAAGAGGCTCTGGGGAAGCTGGGCTTGGAACCTCCCAACAAAGCTCCACTTAATTCCCAATCCCCTTCGAAGCAGCACCAATAGAGATCGAAAGAGACATGACCGTTGGATTCTGACCCACTTGTCTGAAAATTCCGGTGGATATTTTTTGGAACTCTGGTCGTTTCTGTTTCGACCCCTTTTTCGGTCTTCGGTCTTCGGTCCGTTCCCAGGTCCAACTGGTGGCGGAGGAGGCGGCGCAGCGTGCAGCCCGACTGGAAGCCTTGCCGCAGCGTCTCGGTGAACCCGCGGGGGCTGAAGGGGCGAACCCGAAGGGGGGCCGAAGCTCGAGCAGCGGGCCGAAGACACCCGGCCGGGTGGGGCTGAATGAAAGTGTTCCCATTTTTTTTACTGGATGGTTTTTCTCTGGGATGGGTGAGTTTGGAGGGCGAGTGAACAGGGGGGCGCCTGAAAAAGACCGGCTCTGACATTGCTGCGACGATGTGAATCCCTTGCCGCAGATGTCTCTTTTGTGTTGAGGTCTCTGACATGATCCCACCCTTAGTGTTCCCAAGGGTCTAAGGGTCTTTTTCAAAGAGAACGACCTGCCATCTCAACGGACACTCACAACGACCTTCACTATATGCCGGCGCTGACGCCGAGGCCCAGCGCTGACGCCTTCTTT
Source organism: Durusdinium trenchii (assembly GCA_963970005.1). Taxonomy (NCBI): domain Eukaryota; class Dinophyceae; order Suessiales; family Symbiodiniaceae; genus Durusdinium; species Durusdinium trenchii. Next base: position 759,338 of record CAXAMN010006780.1, read on the forward strand.
TTCCTTCATTGGTTCTTTTGCAGCTCAGCTTCGGTTCGTCCAAGAATTGGCTGGACTTGCAAGTGATCACAGTTTTTTGCGGCCTGAGACGCGGAGAGATGCATGGTCGTTCAAGACGCAAAACAAAAAACTGGGAGTGTGATGGTTCTACGCTGACAAAGAATCGCCCATCTTTGCCACATCGGTGCGTCAGTAGCTTGAGAAGAAACCAACAACAAATTGAAAACTCATTGGTTGAATTCTCCCCCTGAGTTCTGACCAAGTCTAAAGCTCTGTGGACATGTTTTGCGTATTGTACAGTTATTCATTGCACCGGCTCCGGCTCCAGCTGTTGCTGCACTAGGAGATACTGGGAGAAGGTTAAAGCTTCTTGGGGCCTGTGCCACATGGGAATCGCCGAGGCATTGTCTTCACCGCAGATCTGGGGCTGCGCTGGTGGGCCGATGGCTTCTGGGATTTCTTCCAAGGAGTGGACGCAGGGCCTCTTGGCTGAATCCGTGCCACCTTCCCCACCATCTCTCCGTGCTTGATGCTTGTGGGTTGCAACCAGATGCCCCGGCCCCAAAAGAAGATGTAGGAGAACTCCCCCCCCAAGAGACTGGTCTCTCTGTTCCCTTTTCAGACTCTTTGGCCTTGGTCCGAGCCGAAACCCAGCCGAAACCGAGCCAATGCACTCGTTCGGCGCGGTCTGAATGGTGGGGTGCTTTGTTGGAAGACGTGCCGGACAGGGCACCAACCAACTGGTAAGGGCGATCCCAGATGCTTGAAGCATGCATTTTTGACGGTATATAGTGTGTTTTTGACTGTACGCCTCTCACTTGACACAGATCCCACATGGAGCTTCATGCACTTTCTATTTTCATTTTTTAACTTTATAGGCACATCTCTTTACCCTAATTTTCACATGTGGGTGTAGATGATGTGATTGCTCTGGTTTGGTGGGGGACTTTCTTACAAAGAGCCATCGTTTCACCCTCGTTCCCTTGGCATTATGACCATCACTCACTACTCACTTCCCACGAAAACGGCGGCCGGGTCTTCAGTTCACTCACTCACCACGAGCCGGCTTCATTGTCACGGCCCAGATGGAACATCTTCGACATCTTTGTGGTGGCCTTCGCCATCATCGATGTTTTGGTGCAGCCCGGCCGGTGCGTAAGTGGTAGAGTCAGACCTTGAGAGGATGGTCTGTGTATATCCCATCAGCAAGAGACTATGGATTGGATGGATGATGGTTAGTTAGGTTGCAGGCCGCAGGCCAGGCAGACCAGTGATCCAAAGTTTTCCAACGATTCCTGGTGTACTGGGCCACACCCCCTAGAGATGTTATTCAGGGATTGACTTGCACAAATGCCTGGTGACTTGCTCTCTGGGTTCCAATCTGAGATCATCACCTAAGGAGACTCACTTCCCCACCCGCCTCTAGGAGCCTCAGGCCCAAACAAGCCCCGTAACAGCAGAATGAAGGCCTATCTTTCTATCTGATGGCTCGTTGCTCTCCCATCCACCACCCTCGGGTGCGGAGCAAGATATTTTTTTGGCCCGAAGTTTAGGATGGATCTCACTGGGCTTGATAGGGATGCATCATTTTGATGGATCATGGGCTCGATGTGCAAACCATTCTTCATATGAACTGGTGCCAACGCAGGCGGGGAAGGTTCCGTTCTGCGCCCGAACCAGTGAACCACCGGGAGCAACACACGCAGAAGACATACGGGTCGACGGCTTCTTCGCGACGTGATTCGATGTAGAGATCTTCCAAGGTTCCTCTAAGACACAACCAACAAGGGAGTCCGGTTGAGCGGTGATTTTTGATCAGGTCTGCTGACATCGTCGCGAGACCTGGTGTTCCAAAAACAGCGTACCATTAAAAGGGCATGTGACCTTTTGCAGGATAGGCTTGATTGCACTATCCACTGTGACTCAATGAAACATACAGGACTGGTGATGCCACGTGTGGACTTGAGGTTGGGATTCTTCATGGGGGTGGGGTGGTGGTAGGGATCCAGGCTCACTGGAGACGCTGCCCAAGTGCCGAGACGTGTCGCCCAGCCAAGCCATCAAGCCCCAGACATCTGGCTGTGGGTCGTGGCAACAGGAGACCGACCGGTTGACCTGGGAGGTCATAAGCTACCTGGTTGACTGGTCAGGCTCACATGGTGTGTCACGACCCATCCCCATCTCAGGGACACCATCTTCCTCTCCTCTGGCATGATGAACTCCATCCTGCAGTCGCGGCGGAGCTTCACAACCTTGCGCGTCCTCCGGGTGGTGCTTTGGCTTGTTTATTCCTTCACGCCGGGGCTCGACAAAGATGCCGTGCCCATGAAGGACTTATATAAGTCATAAAGGGGCAATTGGTGTATCAATGTTCTACATACATGCATATTATACTGTATACTATACACATTGCTTGTTTATTGTCATGGTAGCAGAGATCAGCATGTTCAGAAACATGGCGGCCATAGTCCGGCCTCCAAGAACCTGGTATCCCAAGCAGGATGCTGGGGATTTTGATAGATTGGCCCGAGAGAGCCGGGAGTTGTCCATACCGATCAGCAAATGATTCAGTCTCCAAAGCAGCTGAGGAGTAGGAAGTTGAGAAGGTTGGATCTTGATAGTTTGCTGGACCATGACTGACTGTGTATCTTGTTCTCTCAAAGACAGTTGGTCAATCAACAGACCACATACAGAAGAGCTATTTCGGGGTTGTGAGCTTTAACTCTGACAGGTAGAATCCGGCTAGAATTGTAGCCCAGAAACAGGCTCTTACAAGGAAACAGCAACGACGGAAGGTGATGGAGTTTGGGGAAAGGGACTCTTCTGGACATGCAAAACATCCAACCCAAGCCATCCAACCCCCTGATCACCAGCCAGCTTTTCCAGTGCAACACGTTCAATCACCAGGCCCCCGACACCAGCACTCAGCACTGTTGCCACACCAGGTGCGGATCATCCGTGTGTTGCGGGTGGTTCGGATGTTGACCTTCTTCCGAGAGCTGCGTGGCTCGGTGTCGGTTGCATGAAGACGAGACGGTCGACCTCTGCTCCAGGTCAAATGGATGGATGATTGGCTTGCTAGGGGGTGGAATCCATGCGTGAAACAGATGAACATTTGCCTAATCGGCCATGGGGGATAGGTTTTAAGTCAGATTCATCAGAGTAAGGCTTGTCTTTTTTATTTTTGGAAGCATATATGTTCCTAGTCTGTTTGGAACAACACAGGATCCTACAGTGTAGAGGGTCCGTCCATGGGATTTTTGTGATTGGTACCAAGCTTTTTGCACTGAATTGGCCGAAGTGGAGCATCATCCCTGTCAAGCAAGCAGGGAAGTGGAACATAGTGGAAATGAACGAGCATTCTTTTGCCACGAGGCTAGAATCAATTTTGAATATATTCCGACCAACACCCAACAAAGATGCATGGCATAGCTCTTCAACATGCAGACCTGGCATCATTTTGGGACCCAAAACGACATTTCTTCGAATGCCCTTTGCACCTGTGAGCTTCTTTATCGCTGCGGGAGCGCGGAGCGGAGCGGAGATTGGCTGGAGACCTCCAGTCCCAGGAATCTGGAGGCCATCCCTAGTAGGTTGGAGGCCATTACAAGCCTAAAGGAGCGAACCGATGTTGAAACAGCTGTTAGATGACGGTGTGGATCTATGCTTTGGATCCGAAGCTTAGGAGAAAAAAAACTCTCTATTTGCTGCCAACCATTCGAGGCCGGGGGGAAAGCTCATGCCTTTTTTGTGAGGCCGGGGTGCGAAGCGCACCCCAGCCTCACGGCAAGTGCCCCAAATCGGTCGATTCGTCGATTCGTCGGCAAAGCCAGAAACCTCTGGAGGTGTCCCCTATGGGCACCGACGGCTTCGATCTCGGTCGCCGGATCAGCAGCTTCCGACCGAGGTATGATGATCCACTCGACCATTGGATGCTTCAAATCGGCCCCTCTCACCGGGTGAAACGCCGCGATGTCGATTGAAGGACAACCTGGGACGTTCTGGGACCAGGTCCTGGTAGTCACGCAGCAAGTATCCACGTGTTTTGGGTCTTGATGTAGTTCATTGCAAGAGGTACCATTTTGGTTTTGTTCAGCCTCCCACTGGGAACTCTATACCATTCGAATAAGGGTGCAACAAAAGCAAGGATCCTTCCAGCGAATTGCTGAGAGTTTCGTTTTGGGTTTGGCGTAGCAGCGAGCTGTAAGGTTTTCTTCGTGATGCTCATTTTTGGCGCAATGCTCTACATTTTTGGCCTCTTGGACAAGTGGTTTTTGGGTTCCTCTGATCAAGCACATTGACCAACATCATGCCGCCTTGGACGTCTTGGCAGGAATCAAGTGGCCATGGGCACCTCACGGTACTGCTCGGGTTCCATTTGTCAACGACAGCATTTGAGTATGGGTCACAGTTTTCACAGTTCAGCACTGAATTCTCCCATGAGTTTTGCTGTCATACTATGTCATACTCACCAACTAGCATGGGTCATCACCAGCACTTCAGAGCTTCGAGGGGTCAAAACCCCTTTCAGTCGGTGCTCGCTTGAGAGCGCCTGCTCGAGCATGCATGCACCATGCTCTCGCGAATCGTGGTAGGATCGCTTGGGGGGTTCGAATGAGATCATGTTGCTGAGACGAAAGCAGAACGGGGCTTCTATAGACAGCTGCGGAGTCGCAGGTGCGGCTGTTCAAGCCTTCGGAGGTCCCACCAATTAGGTGGACCGACTAGTCAGGTCCATTCGGTGAAAGTCGGGAAAAACCCAAGGTTTTCAGGTTTTTGGCCCATAGCCATGTATCACATATATATATCATGCATCATTATTGTATAATCCCTGTGAAGCTGGAACATGACTCCCTTCTAAAGATCGACATTGGGAAAAGGTCTTGGCTTTCAATGCATCCCGACGGGGGCCATGGCAAGCAACAAGCACGCTGGGGTACACCTTGGCGCTTGGTGGACAAGCGCAGGTCTCATCTCCATGGTGTCATCCCATGGTCCTCCAGCATGGCCGCGGGTCGAAACCTCACAAACCATGGGAAGTTCCTTCATCCCTCAATAGAGGAATCAGTTCATTTTCACGGGTCAACCAGAATCCCGGGTTTGGAGCCCTCTTGACGCCAAGGCCGCATCACTTGAGAGTCCGCCCATCATCCGAGGTATTGCCTTCACCTCTGCCTTCATAGACCACATGTCACAGGTCTCCATGTGGCAGGAGTTGGGATCCGACCGGAGAGTTCGGATCCGACCGAAGAGTTCGGTGACTGGGACTGGGTTCGTTTCTTTTTGGAGAGTTTGGATGAATGGGGGGGGGCAGACTGGGACTGGGACTGATAGTTTGGATGGTGATAGATGGATACAGACAGATAAATTTGTTGTTTCTGAAGTGGTAGGCGTTATTATATACTTGGGCCTGGGGCAGGTTCGTATGTTCTGTCCGTCGACACATACTTCGAGGAGCCGAAGTATCAAGACCTGATCCGCTACTTTGGCAGCGTCACCATCTCTGGCCTCTCACTGTACCAGGCGCAAGGGAGCTGGCCAGGAGGAGTCAGGTTCGAGTCCTACCTTCCCCGGCTATGATTCAGGGAGGAGAGTTCTACTTGAATTCTTTTTGTATTTTTGTTCTACCTGCGCCTGCACCTTTCGGCATTTGTGGCTTCTGTCCAGTTTGGCTTTTGGCTTCGGTACCTTCTGCACCGTATGCGGCTTTTGGTGGCCCACTTCGGGTTGTGGCTTCGGGCGGTTTTTTTCGTGCGTCAGTCATTGCGGGTTGGCTTGCTTCTTGATGGCTTGCTAATGTTTTTTTGTGGATTTGGTTGGCTTTTGATAGCTAGGTGTTGATCACATCTCGCTCTTGAGGCGCTGCACCCTCAGTAAAACCCCTCCAGCTTTTTCAAGCCAAGCCAAGTCAACCAAACTAAACCACAGCCGAACTAAAGCCACTGAAAAACTGCAAGCTTCGTAAACCCCCATAGGGAGCTTGCCCTAGCAAATCCAAAAAACTAAACACATCCGAAACTAGCATTGCAGCCATGATTCGGTGTAGATAGGTGTGATGATCAGTGTCTCCAGCTTGAGACCTCCTTTTGTCACCAAGCTCTGCATTTCTGCCGGGCCATAGAACTTCATACCGCGCTTGTTTCTTGGAATTTTGAGAAGCTTAGGTTGGAGGCCATCGCTAGTAGGTTGGAGGCCCTATTTCTTTCGAGTTTGAGAAGGTCAGGCTGCGAGCCCTTTGGCTTCATCCGCTTGGATGTGCGATACAGCTTCTCGATGTTGGGGTTCGATTTGGCTCCCCAAATCTCGAAGGTGGGCGGGGCAAACACAGGAGGGCTAGGGGGCTTCACACCAATTCCATAGGGGGCTTCAGTCCACCCATACACACCAAAAGGATCCTCCCTGCCCCGCGCCCTGGATAGGAGGCGTGAGAGGTGAAATTCCTTTGGGGATCGGCTTGACCGATGCGTTGGATCTCACGAAGTCACCAGCATTCAGCATTCCGTGCCCTCCACATTGGCAAAGCATCTGCACCGGACGGGGCAGAGAGCCATGTCTTCGTGCCGGACTGGTCGACCATGTCGGGAGTCGACGAAGCATCTCGCCTCAAAATCACCAAATCGCCAAATCGCCAGGCCATGTCCAATGGCCGAGAGTGGCACATCTTTATCGAAGCGTTGGAAACCATGGAGGGCCAAGCCGAAAGCTTAGCCGAGAGTCCGATGCGAGATCTGAGGACTTGAGAGCTCTGTCCGATTCTGCTTGTGCTTCGAAACCCGGCACAGTGCTAACATCAGAATTGCACCATCCCCATTTCGGGAAGTGGAGCAACACTGTCTCCCACCTGCAGAATGTGAGAACAAGGTGTGAAAGGAGGGAATGGAGGCCATCTTTGGTTCACAAACATGAAGCCCTGTCTGGGTTTCATCTGCGAGCTTCGACCTTGGACTAATAAAACGAAGTCATTTGCTCAAGTGGAGCAACTACTTGGAGAAGCTTCGCACTGACAGTGTGTACTACTTTGTGCGGAGGCTGAGTGGCGTCACAGGTCCCATTACATTTGACATTGTCCCAAGGTCTGGTCTTACATTTTTCTGCTCTATACACTGGTGTCAATTTTCGCAATCGTTAACATTGTGGCGGCGGTCTTCGTAGATCCTTGGACCGGTTTTGGCAAATCATAAAGCTTTTGCTCCTGGTTTTTGCCACACTGAAGACACCTTTTCGTTGGGGTTCCAGTCCCACCCAAACATGTTGGCTGAAGAGGGTGTAACCACATGTAACCACCAAGTATCTTCGGTGCCATCGTGAAAGCCTTCTTTTCAGGCCCTGAGCAGTAAGGACAGTGCGATGCAATTCTCCAAGGCATTCGGGTTGTGCCTTGAAAACAAAGGAACATGACAGACCATCAAATGCTCTTGGCTGCAAGAAATATGCGGTTCGTGGGACTAGAGAAGAATTCAAAACGGACTCGTTCTTTTTTTTTTAACCATGTTGCCTTTGCCAGTTTGCGTCATGTGAACACAGATTCTGGGGCAACACAGATCGATGATCTGGACGCAGGCCGACCACCAGTTGATGGTTCATCAGGACTGCGATTCTTGATGCATGCAGGAAGAAGATATGACAGAGGCGTTGGTTCGTTAATGACTCACAATGAGATGTTGTCTTCACATTCGATGATGCTTCGATGACTTTCCACACGAGCATACCCACCACACAAACAGCAGGTATATATACCGTGTAAGTGTGTGTATTCACGTATATACATATGTACTAAATGTACTATATTTTTTGTATTGTATTATACTATATTGTATTATATCACACTATATACATTAGTATAATATATCATATTATGTAATACTATGTTACACATTGAAGACGATATATGATATATTATATATTGTTTATTATTTATACATTAAGACATTGATACATTATATATATATATATTATGTTATGTTATTTCTATTACACATATATGCTTGATCACGAGCACCATTGTTGGTGGCACTTCGATTGCTCCAAAAGTCTTCCCAAGCCTGGCAGTAGCCGTGTGATGAGGATCCCTTCTCGGTGTGCACCGAATGATGGGCAAACCGTTTTCAGACGAAGACGTCGAGCCCCACCGACTCACAGGTTCGGATGACCGAAGAAGTCGGCCCAAAAGGTCAATTGGCCAAGAGGTGTTCTTTTTCATCCAAAGAGAGAGAGAGAGAGAGAGGTGTTTCTTTTGTAAGTCGATCGAAAAAAGACACAGGTCAGATCCATCCACTCACTTCTGGATCGAGGTCGTGTCGGCCAAAAAAAGAACGGCCACTCGGCCCAAACCGGTCAGGAGGTGAGCAATCGACGAGACTTCTTGTCCTCACTCGGCGAACTCTTTCAGGCGCTGTCGGCCACTCTTGCGGAGGGACCGTCATGTCCCAGGGACCATCAGTTCAAGGGGCAAGTTGACAGTCTTTGCAGGATGTCATTAGATGAGAACTAACTTGCCGTTCTTTTTTTGAAGGGAATCATTAAGGGACTCCGGGCAACCTGAAACCTGAAACACCTTGCACCAGCATTGCCATGGATATCAGAAACCGTGGGAACTGTTTGCAGTGTTTTTGGATTTCGGCTGTTCTTTGCTGGATATTTCCCAGCTTCAGTTGGGGTTGACCCGCGCCTTCCGAGGTCCTTGTTGGAGTGAGGGCAAGGTCGATCCGGGTTGGAAAGGGCTCATGAGTTCGAGCCAATGTTTGGAGAACTCAGTGGTCGTTTTCCTGAAAAGCCACTGCTTCACTGGTTCGTTGGTTCATTGGGAGAACCCCTTCTGGGCGCAAAACAACCGTCAGGTTGTTGCTGTGTTGGTTGGGAGGGCTCTGGTGCGGCGAGATCTCGGTGCGGCGAGCGGTTCAACCCCGCCCTGACGAGGCCATTGACATCGATGACAATGGCTACATTACTCGGGATGAGTTTGATCAATGCCTACAGCAGGAGAAGTTTATGGAGCCTCAGTCTGGGAAGACTGTGTGAGCTGATCAGAATGCTGCGTCCAAACCACACATCCTTTGGTTGGGCTTCTGGTGGAAAGGCATGTTTTCGGTGAGGACCTGTGTGAGAGGACGCCTCCCTAGCCTGACTCGGTACCTTGATACTACTTGTAGTATCTGAGACAGATTCGTCAACGACGACAATCATTGGGGAAACACTCTCATGGGGCTTATTTTTCCCTTGTGATAAGGCAAATCTGACCAAGCTCGACCGAAGCCACAAACTCTGAACCCCCAAACATGCTCCGTGCTCTCCGACCCCCGCTCGAGGGTTGTGCCGGCGGGGTCCAAACCGAGCGGTGCCGGAGCCGGCACCGGCGTGGCGGCATCCAGGCCTTCTTCCGGGCCATCAAGTTGGATTATCGGGATGCCCAGCTGCTCTTCGACCTCTTGGACCAAGACCAATCCGGCAAGGCCCCATCCCTGGTCCTCCTCGGGGAAAAACGGAAAAACGCATGTAAAAGCAGCAAAAGCACCGTTCGTGGTCGGTCGTGACGGAAAGATCTGGTTTGTGTGACGTTTTCCAAAAAGGGAACAAACAGCTTTTCGAAAGACCTGATGCTCTAGTCGAGGCATTCTGTAGGCGCTCACACCAGGCTGAGGGATGCATTATGCATTATTCCGCCGGAGTTTTCTCCGTTGAGCTTGGTTGCACCCATTTCTGGTACTGGTGACAGTGACAGTGACAGTGACGTGACAGTGGTGATCGATGTGACGTGAAAGTGACGTGCCACAAACCGCAGTTGGACCTCAACTTGAGGAGAAGGAGCGGGAAAAACGAGTTCAAGAGTTGGCCAAGCAGTTGCAGAACGAACAAGAGGGGAGCGGCATCGTTGCATCGAGGTATGCAATGGGGAGGTGGTCTTCGACGATCAGGCGACAAAGATGACACAGAGAAAGATGGCCCACATCAGTACAGGGCTTTGGACGTCGATCCTCAACAACTTCGCGCTGTGGCTTCAAGGGGTGTGCAAGAAGAAGGCCATGGAGGTGTGGGGAGGCGGGCCACCTGGTGCCACAAGCTGGGCAGTGTGGTGCGGGCCAGGTGCCTCCCACTCTGCAGGATCTCCTCGCCCGACACAGGTGTTCTGAGAAGAGGAGGAGCAGGCTGATCCCCCGGTTCAGCAGTTGGCCTTTGTCCTTTCATTGGTTGGAAGGATTCGGCAATGGCTAAAGGGTGCCCGGCGTGCACTTTGGTTGACGAGCTTGCTGAGAGCCTCGGAGGAGAAGGACAGATAGGCTGATCGCTGGTGGGGAAGCACGGCAAGTCTCCTTTTGGCCAAGGCGTCACGACCATGAGCCCAGGCTCGGTGGTCAAATGGCTAGGGCTTGAGCCCACGTGGCGGGAGGGTCCGTCGGACGGTGCGGGCCATGGGCCTTGCTGTTGGAGGACGCGGAAAGACGAGGAATACAAGTTTCTTGGTGACGTGGGTGCCAGCGGCTTTTTGTGGAATTTGAAGTGGGGTACCTTCATTGGAGGCGGTCTAGGGCAAGAAGGACAAGAAGTCTCAAGGTGCATGGAAAGGGTCCTGGCCATGTTCTGGAGGACGTGGAAAGGCTTGGATGAAGAAGATGACTCGACATGAAGCGCGTGACCGCTACAAAGATGACTTGAAAATTGCTTTCCTTGGGAGCGGCTTGAAAGGACCGTGCGTGGTCTGATGTTCTTGTCCATGACAGCACTCACGGAATCCATGCCTGGAGCTGCGCATGTGCTTCCCTCAGTACGATGGGCCTGCAGCTTCGATGGCGAGTGCCGGTCTCATCCCCACAGTGGAGTGCGTAGGTTGGCGCGCAACCGGCGTGACGTGTCACTAAGCTGCCCGAGCTCACCCCAAAAGCGGGGATGTGGCTGAACCAACCGAAGGTGGCGGTCACTCATCTGCCTTTGGCCTTTGGCCTTTGGCTCTACATCAGGGCCGGCGACATGAGCCCAGAGATTGAGACTGACCGGAAAGATGCAGCACGAAACGAATTGCTTGTGTAGGACAATGACAAATCAGACGATGGGACCATGTTTTTCACTAACAGTTTCCTCGCTGCTGTTATTGTGGTAGGTCACAGTGGACGAATTCATTGATGGCTGCGCCAAGCTTCAAGGGGAAGCGAGCGCGCTTGAGACGAAGGTGCTGCATTTGGAGGTTCGCGAGCAGTTACCGGAGGGAAGGCTTTGAAACGTTTTTTTTGGGACGATTTCATGAGTTGACGGCTCAAACAAATTCATTTGCGAGGTGAATTTTGTTAATTTTTGTTGTGGTTGTGCGGTGTTGTTTGGACAACGGAATGTGGATTCTTGATATTTTTGCCCGAACGGCAGGTACAGATGGTCAGAAGACAGCTGGACAACTACATCAGATACCAACTTGGTGGATCAAGCAGATGCTCGGTTACTGTTTTTCCACAGGGCATGCCGCATGGGATGGCTGGCCCCTGGGCCGTACCAGTCTCAATCAGTCTGAGGTATATGGTTCCCATAGACAAAGGAACCCCAACACAACGCACAACTCAGTTTGATCAATTGAGCCTTTAACAATGTTTCTTTTGAACATCCGCAAACGTAAATGTTGTGGTATCAAAAGCCAGGTCGCACTACCAAACGACTTTGCAGTAGGTTCGGGGATCACTTGGTGAATGGTTTTGAACATCAGGAACATGTTGGACGATGTGAGGTGATGGACACGCTCAAAGTGAGTGAAACTGGCGGTGGAATTCCAACATTGGACGACAATGACTGGGGCGACGGGTACCTTGTTTCACGGATTGGTTTTGTTCTCTTTGGTTGAGTGCATTTTTTTGTAGAGCCCCCTGTTGGATGTTTTCTTTCCATGGTTTTGATCCACTAGCAATATGCCTTTGAACACAGTATGACGGGATCGTGCCAGCTGGTGTGGAATTTGCCGGGCAGTTCTCCTTTGAACAAATGAGGCAGATCTTGATGAAACTTGGTCACCTGCTTCCATCATCCATCATCCGGATCGATGGGATTGCTAGACTAGATGATATAGATGGAACTGATGGAACAGATTTAATCTAAAATTAGCACCAAATGTTAATCTAGATACATCAAGAAACATGATTTGCGAGCCTTCTCTCAGTCTCAATTCGGGTGATGTGAAGCCTTTCTAACTGGGGGCAAGCGCATGGAGCGCTTCTTTGGTTGCTGGTCACAGTCGCTAGCGCGTTCGCTGAGTTTATTGCTATTGCATGCTATTAGCACCTCTCCCGCGCAGAGTCCAAACAATACCCCCCAAATGATACCCCATCCTGCGTAGAAACACACAAGCACACACTGGACCCCTGTCCTGCATAGAACTGGGCGACAGGAAGATTGCAAACACGTTTGGGAATCTAACGTTTGGTCCTTGCAAAGGTTGTCTTGTAAAGAAGGCACATGCACTTGTCCAGGGTTTGCATGTTGCATCAACTAGAGCCTTTTGAACGAGGTGTTGAATAGACCATCGGCTTGTTTCGTTGGGTTTCCTGGCTCCTGTCCTGGATGCTGAGGTCTGTTCTTGGGCTCACGATCTTTTCCATCCACTTAATCGCATGGCGCTACTCTGAATGAGTCGGGAGGCCATGCAATTTCATAGCCGTGGCCAGCGGACTGCTAGTAATTCCGAGAAAACACATGGAACGAATACAAGAGGGAACGACACCTTTCTCGTTGGTTTGTTTATCTATACACTGTAGGGGATAGATAGAGCAATTAGGCACAAGCACCTGACTGACCGGTTGTGCTGACACTACTTGGCTTTCTCATTCTTCAACCCACAGTTCAAAACACAGGTGATCTCTTACCAAGCTGGGATGCCGGCCTCCAAATGGAGTGGTTGGTAGAAGTTTTCTGCACAACTGGCAATTGGTCTTTACGTTGTCTCCAAATCTTGTCGGCAAGATGTTGTCAGTGGCTACTTTCAGCGATTTGTTTAGGTTGGTTCTGCTTTTAAATATCATGATCAACCCAAGGTCGGAACACGAACATGCATGTAGCCGACTCCTTAGTTTTTCCAGGGCAATGTGCGGATTCCAATGTATGTCAAAGGACTTGTTTCATGAGACACCCCACCCGGCACTCCATCGACTTCCAGCCTCCGGCCTCCGCCGGCCGCCGGCCTCCGCCTGGGGCGTATGGGCTCGGTCCAAGCAAAGTCTGAACACATCATGAGGACTTCTTTTTGACCAGACCTTATTCGGGTTTTCCTAACCCAAGTCATCCCAACTCTGTGTGCTTGTTGCGGATGTTTTCGAGTACTTTGAGGTTGACTGGGCGACCAACTTGACCATGCTGTCACAGTGTTTAATCTGTAAACAGTGGCATTTTGTCAACTGTTTGAATGATGAATGATGAATGATGAATGATGGATGAGGATGAGGATGAGGATGAGGATGAGGATGAGGATGACGATGATGATGATGATGATGATGATGATGATGATGACATATGATGAAATATGATGACATGATATGATGATGACATGATATGATATGATACAGACTATATATATACATATACATATACATATATATATATATATATATGGATACTGAGAAAGAGAGAGAGAGAGGGACTGCAAGCGACTTGGACCAGTTCTGATGAATCACACAGGCTGCTAGGCTTGCAGCAAGCAGCCAGTGTGCAATGCTGTTCTGGTGACATTCTTGACCTTGTTGTGCATGTTGAAGAGTCCTTGCATCTTTTGGCAGTCAGCAGATGCAATCCACAGGATTTAAAGCCCCGTCTGCGACTTCTTAATTTTCTCGATATGTGTTGCAAAGGATTTGCTTCGAGATGCAGCGAAGGTCATGAGCCAACCTGGCAAAGCAGGTTTCAAATATTCCCTGAGCGTATGAAGTTGCATGTCTGCACAACCTTGTGGGTGAGTTGACCAAAGCTTGCCAACAATGCCTTGATTAGCGAGCAGATTGTGAGCTGACAAAACCTTTAGGACTCAAGACCGGAGAAGGGCTTCTAGTGAAGATCGTGTGCCACCAATCAAACACAACAGTGAGAGGTTCCCACCGCTTTATCAACAGAAGTTGTTTCACGAGAGAGAAACTTTCCTCAGACAATGCACCATTTGCTCTTATGTCGATTCTCTTCTGCGTAAGTGGCAGGCTCACATCTGCGGAATCGTTTCACTGCCCAGCGGCAAGCTTGCCTGAGCCAACACGTAGTGTGTCTCTACTGACGCCGTTTTTAGGGTGTTTTTTTGCTGAAAAAGCCGCAGGTGGCTGTTGAGGAAGCCAATCTCAACAGCCACTTCAGAGGGATGAGATGTCAGGTGTCTCGCTGGATTTTTCTTTACTTCTTGGTGTTGCATGCTTTCATCTCCCAAACCCGGATTCATCGATAAAGCTCGAGCAGGAGTGCATGCACTATCCTTCCTAGATGAGGTCCATGAAACTGGATGCCCAACGTGCCCAGACCTGTCCAGCCAGTGGCTCCCCTCTCCTGACCTGTCCAGCGCAACAGCCAGAAGCGACATGGTTCTGTTAATTTGGACGTTTGGGAACTGTACCCCTTTTTGAAGACACATCGTAACATTGAACCTGACCGAAATCAGTGGAATTGGAAGATCATCGAATTCAAGGCGTCACTGGGTTTAGGCATGGCGTCAGGTCAAGCATGAGATTGGCAAAGCTGGAGATTACTATCCTCCAACTTGAGGATGAACATCGACCAAGATCAGAATGGTTTGAGCTACCAGTTCAGAACACTCTGCTGTGACCATTGAGGCAATGGAAAGTGCCCTGGTTTTGGTGGGGAGATGCGTCTTCTAGGAGTCCTTTCTCCGTACACACACACACACACACAAAACCAACTTCTCAGTCTCCAAGCGCTCCGTCGCCAGGCTGTCCGAGTGGGAGTGCAACCAACTGTTGGCCTCTAAGCGACAGAGCTACGGGATGCGGCGCTACCGGGTCACCAGGCGCAGTGCTACCGGGGGCGCCCGGCCACCTGGGAGCCCTGCCGTTGGGGCCCTTCGGGGTGCTCCGCCGGTCGGGTTTTCGGACGGTTGGATCTCACGGTGCATCTCACGGGTTGGAGGTCCTGGTCAAGTGGTCCGTGCGTCCGATCCCCTGGTGGTTTCCGCAGCTCAAACAGCTGCTGTCGGAAGAAGGAAACGAGTTCCACCGG
Organism: Durusdinium trenchii; assembly: GCA_963970005.1. Lineage (NCBI taxonomy): Eukaryota > Dinophyceae > Suessiales > Symbiodiniaceae > Durusdinium > Durusdinium trenchii. The sequence goes on from CAXAMN010006780.1 coordinate 774,512, forward strand.
ATCCCGAAGACCACCATGTCTGGGTGTCCTGGCTGGACTACCCTACACACACTTGTCTGGGTCTCCAGACAGGATACCCAGACAGGATGGTCCTGGTACAATGATGTTGATAGAATCAAACATCCCGCGGAGTGGACACTGCTCCTTCGTTCGTTTGCTCTGCTCGCTCTCGACAGCTCCTTCGTTCGACCATGGTCTTTTTGGTATTTTTTGCGGGCGAAAGTGAGTTCGACCAAGCAACCAGGGCCTCCAGGGACATCAATCACACACGAACTTTTGGACCAATCCCTGAACTAGCTAGATGGGCTTTTGCTGGGAACCCAATTTCCACGGCGCTGACACATCCATTGATCGCTCCCATAGGCTGTTCTCTTTCTCCGGGGGGGACGCCGCCAAGTGCGCTTCGCGCCCGATTCCATGTCCGGTTTGACTCATCTGAGACGAATCACTGCTGCTCCCGGCCGCCACAACGCGAGTCGATGACGGGGGGCTTTGGCGGTCGATGCTGCGCTCCCGGTGGTCGGTGCAAGGCGGTCGATGGCAGGGGACAAGGCGGTCGATGGGACAGGAACGCCATGATTGTGGCGTTCGGACATGGAGACATCAGGGATAACCCATTTTTTTCAGACATCCCCACTGCCCCACTCGCGCGGAAAGTGAACAGATCAGCTTTGACACAGAGACGTTTGTGTGTTTTGCAACTCCTGCCTCTTGTTGGTTCTCATGTTCAGCAAACCAGATGGTAGTTACTAATTACAGACAAGCCAGCCAGTGGCAGAACCTCCCCCACCAGAACATCACCACCTAACAAGGAAGACCGGAAAGGCCAAGTTGTGGAGACTTGTATGAGAAGAAGTTCATTTGTGTGAATGAGAATTTTCGAATCTTTGCGACGCCTTTGTAGCATTGACTTTGAACATGGTGGGCGCCACTGTGCACAGCTAAAGAAAAGCATCTGAGTGACTGGACTGCCATGGAGTTGCGTGCTGGCACTGTTCAGCATATTCGGAGACCAAATGGACCGTCAAGAGTTTCTCGCCAAAGAGGATGGGAGAGACTTGATTTTATGAAGTGATGGTTTATTTTTTCGCATGATGGGATAATGCCGCTCAAGTAGATAGATATTCTGGGGCAATAGATTGTAGAGCTTCGCAGACCGGCGATGCCGGTTGGGCGCGTGTTCGCTATCGTGTTCAGTTTCTGATGTGTTTTTGTTGTGTGTTCTTTTTTTTTGCGGCTGTCCGTTGCCTTTGGACTTCTTGCTTTGTTATTAAGTTGTTGCCTAAAGGCCAAGTCATCCGCGCAGTATAGGTCCAACGAAATTCAACCCAATGGAACTCAATATCAATCTTGTGTTTAAGTGCAGCACCAAGCCGACCAGAACTTTTTCAAAGTGGCGGTGGAAGGGCTGTGGCTACTGACCTTTCCCGATCTCAGACAAAGTACCACAAACTTCCTCAGAACTGTTGGCTGTCTCATCCAAAGCTTGCCCCCCCCCACCGACACTGCCAGAGACAGTTCGTAAGATTTCCCCTGCCAGAGCCCCCCCAAACCCATGTCAGCTACCGCAGAAAACTCTGGACCTGTTGGGCCGGCCGGCCTTTTGTTCGCACGCACCGTTGGATTCCTCCACCCTTCGGAGCCAGGTTCGCACCCTGCGGTTCGGTCCACAGGGGTGCGGCTCGCGCGGTGACGCTGCTCGCGCGGTGACGCTGGGCGCGGTGGCGCTGCTCCGCGCGCTGGGGCGCAGGCGGACAAGAGGGGTGGTGCGGAAAACAGACCCGGAGCCACCCATGCTAATGAGCTAATGGTTCCTTTCTGAGTTGAGCTGCTTCTAGGAGCTAAAAGGCTTTTGGCAACTTTAGATGATCCTGGTGACGTCCAAAGACCTAAACTTCGGAGGCTGAACCAGACACTCGAACTCCGGCATAGTTTTCTTCTCGCGTGTGATGTGCAGTCCAAAGTCGAAGGGGTTCCTCTCAGTCGTTTTGACCAGGAGGGAACCAACACATGAATCCAACCAGGACCACGAACCAGGGAATTCTCTAACCATGAATCTGACCAGGATTCTTTTGCTCCTTACGGAATGCCACTTCGTTGCTTCAGGACGGTGAGGCACACTGAAACATGGAATCTTGAGAAGGTGACTTGATGTGATTCATGCTCCCGGCCTCCTACACTTCGCCGCCCATATCTCGATCGCACTTCACGTGTGGTTTTGGTCTTTGCACCTCATTGAAACATATTGAAACCACATCCAAAACACATCCCAACCACTCCTTCTTGGTTTGGGTCTAAGTGGCACCGAGCTCCGTGAGCTCGCGCCCAGCTCGCTCTGGGCTCCCTCCTCCCCAGGCGCCGCTCCCCCCGCACGGCGCGCAGCGCCTGGCGGAGCTGGGCCGAGGAGCTGGGCATCGACGCACCGAAGGCCACGGTCGCCACGGCCGCTGTCGCCACGGTGCTTGATCCAATCCTCTCACCATGTTGAGCACTTACGACGGCCATTTCCAGCCCCCGACTTTCTTTTTGACATGATCCATCCACCTTCTCAGATGCTTCCACCCGCGTACTCAGAGCCTCTGAAAGCCGCTCAAGGCGGCTTTTTCAAGGTGGACTTGACCACCTTCGAGGATGCCTTTGGCAACAACTTACGGGGGCCACTCGGCCACTCGATTTGAGGGGTTCCTCCAGCGGAGGATGGCACTGGAGGATGGTTTTCCCGAAAGCGCTCCAACCATCGTGCGGCACGTAGGTAGCTGTGGCGATTCAAAACGCATCGTGCCATTGTTCAAACCTATTTTTGTATGTATTACAATTGTATTACATTGTATTATCTGGTTTTGCTTGAGGTTATTCTTGATTTTCCCTATGGGTAAATTCCCTTCTGGGGAAGTTTTTTTTCGTTTTCCTTGAGCAAATCCAAGATTAGATTGATCCAGTCAATTAATACCTAACTACTCAGCATATAAGAGAGGCGACTATTTGTCATTTTTACGCACGGATTTTGAACACTACACTTAAGATGTGGATCCTCCCGGATTGATGGTCACCACGAATATGACACTGGGCCAAAGGTCCTGGTTCCGGCATGGGGAAGGTCAATCTTCTTTCAATCAATAGTTTCGATTGAACTGCTTTGGGGACACCCTGTGAAACACCTCTATAAGCGTATATGTATATAAACAGTACTTGACTTGCTCATTCCGCCCGGAAATGTAGCTTGGAACCACCTGGCAGGGTTACGACCTCAATGAGTAGATGGACAGGAAGCCTCCTACTTCCAGTTTCAGTGGGCCAATGAACTCCCTTTCCCCGCCTCCCTTTCTGACCATTTCACTCCACCTTGTAATGCGTATGTTCATTTTCCATATGCAGCCTTACATCTCTGACCAATTCCTGCCATGAGACATCTTCCACATCCAACGGATGTGTTGGCAACTGTCCGGCTGCAGCTTCAACAAGTTCAGCTTCTGAGGATGAGATGCACTACAGAGATCTCGAACGACGAGGCCATCGTCACGGTGCCCTCTGACCGGACGCTTCAGGCGTTCAGCCTCGCAGAGCGGAGAGCATGGTGTGGAGCCGAAGTATACCATGGGCTATCGTAGGACGACATCTTACAGACTTACAGGTGTTTTTTGGGATGCCCAGCGGTCAATTCAAAGTCGGGAAGATCCTGAATCACTTGGAAGAGTCTTTGTCTATGAGATCATGGGAGCATGTCAGGACTTGCTTGTGGGGAAGGAGATTGGCTGAATTTCAGTGCTGTTTCGAGGACTTTTTCAAGGTCAGCTCCTTGCGGATGAGGTGACAACCGGCGGTGCAAGCCCGGGCTTCGTGGAGCCAGAGTGCTGGCAGAAGCTTCCCTGGTGGGCGCAGCTGGCGATCTTGGTTCTGAAGGAGGTGGGGGGGGGGGTCAGTCAGAGAAGAGCAAGTGGCCAAGTCAAAGGGGCGATATTTGATCAATCCCTTACACGATTCAGCAGGTGGCCATTGGGCAACAAGATTCGGCCGTGGCTGTTGGTGCATGCTGAAGGTGCACTGTTGTCATAGAAAAGTCCTCTTGAGTAGTACTCCCACATGGGGTACGGCAGCCGCTAGCCTCTTCCAGGCGAAGCAGCCGGGGTCTCACCTGGCCGGGTGGTGTGCCAGTTTGCCTCAAAGCTTCGAGGACCGGGTCTGGAGGGCCCGGTCGGGGGTCTCGAGGGCCGGTGTGTGGAAGACGTAAACATTTGGATCGTTTGCTGGGCTTCGTATGAGGACCACGACCGGCCAACTCTCGTTGAATCTATGTACATTGGCAAACGTTGGCTTCCCAAATCTTTCAACTTTCGACAGCACAATTGGCGAACGTTGGGTTCAATTGATTCGCAGAGCGCTGACTGAAGACCTCACGCGCTTCCTCAGAGACCATTCAGAGACAAAGGCTCACCTCTCGATGCACACATCAGGCCCGGGGTCCTCTATCTCTTTTGGATCAACTCCCCTAGAAACCCATCGCACAATCTCTGCCAGAAGTCCATGGCTGTAAGAAAATTCCAGCCGTATGAACGGGGATGGATCGCAGCATTCTTACAACCTACTGGTGGAGGAAGAAGATCCGTGTACAAACAAAGTTCGTGACATTGACAATTACCCGGCATCTAGATTGAAAAAGTAAGAACCAGACCAAACAAAACTAAGAGCAGTATGAACGAAAAAGAATCACGGGATCAACAAAAAGAGTCTAGTCCATTGGTCCCCTGGTCCTTTGGTCCCATAGTCCTTTGGTCCATGGGTCAAAAAGCGCGCTTCGGTTGCCTTAGAAGCGTTAGTGCCACTTTCTGGATGCTCTTCATGGATGGGGCAATGAGGGTGTGTAGTTTTCGACGCTAGCCTTTCAGCGTATCGCTGGTGGCTTTCACGAACATCCGGACGACTTTTGCCAATGCTCTGCGCCGCGCCGCGCTCCGCTGCGCCTCGCCTAAGTCTTTCATGGTCCTCTGGTGGATGATAGGGCCATATAGGGCTCACCTTTGCCATGTCCAAGATGTCCATCCTCTTATTTTTCTGTGTGAGGGGGATTTTGTGTTTTGGTTTTGCTCTGAACAAAGGGTTGCCTGATCATCTCGGGTCGCCCTGCTGCTGTGGTCCTTTCCCTAGTTCCCTTTCACTGGGAGTTATTGGATCCTTTTCTCTTTTTGATCCCCGTCGAATATATTTTATTGATTCTATTCTAATATTTTGGCCCGATTACGCTGCCCCAAGCGTGGAGGCTGTTGTTTTGGGGGAGGGTAAAGCGGTTTGACGGTTTGAGCCCAAGACAGCGAACCTTCGAAAAAGAACCTGAGCGTCCCTTGGTTTGAGCCCAAGACAGCACAGGAGATCCCAATGAACTGGACGCAAGATCAGCTGGCCTTGCTGGAGTACTCACCCTTGCTGAGCCAGAGCCTCCGTCTGTGAGATCGCATGAAGCCCAACACGCCATGTGCAGCATGGGTAGCCGGGTAGCCCATCTCGGCCCGAATGCAGACTGAACAGAATGAAAGGCCTTAAAGGTCCAACGATTTCCATCACCGGGAGGGATCGAACCAACAATTACAGTAAGGATTCTTCGCCGCCCATCTCTCACCGTGAGTTTGGTTTCTGGTGCTAACTGCTGAGGGTTTGAACCTCAGGGCATCTCAGGGCACTGGGCTCGACTCGGGCTCGACCTATCTCCAAAAACTGCTAGGCAGTAACAAGAATCTACTAAATCTACTAGGAGCAAAGGGCATCGCTACGAACGGAGCAAGGACGCTACGAACGTAGCTACTGGTAGCATGGCCATTCGCCGCTTGGCCATTTTGAGGATCGAGAAGCAGCGTCAGGAGGTCTCTGCAGCCTTTCTCGAGGCCTCGAACGGAGTTCGCTTCTCCTTCAGCGAGGCGAGCAGACACCCAGTTCCAGTTCGTGTGAAATGGTTGCTGGTAGAGTGGAAGGACAGAGACTTATATACTCCAATGTAATGATGTATTTCGGACCCTTCTAGCATCTTCTAGCTGTGAAAAGCTCACATACTCAGTTTTCACATGTTTGAACACATCCTTCTGATGTCCGTTCGACTAGAGAAAGCTACCAGCTTCGGCCCAGGCGGACTTCACCTGGGCGGTGCAGACCGTCCGCAGCCGGGCCTTCACTGGGCCCTACGAGGGCCGAGGGCCACAGGTCGGGGGGGTCTTTCCCGCTCGCCGACCGGTTCCGTTACCGGTCGAATTCGGTGGTTGCTGGGGTTGATGATCGTTGATTGATCTGCTATTGTCCCGATTTTAAATTCAAGGGTTTGTGCAGCCAAGAAGGCACAAGATGATCACAGGGTTTCACTCAGGGTTCTCGCCAGAGTCTGAGCATCATGATAGGTTGATGCGTCAGTTGTGTGCAGCTGGCGACACGCAATTGTTTGGACTAAATAAGGAGAAACCAGGCTTCTATCCGTCAGTTTCCAGAGTGGGGCTAGAGGCTTTTTGCAGGAAGTTGGGTCATCTTTGAAGAAAAGAGTGCACGGCGCACATCCAAGGAATCTGACATAGTCCAACCCTTAGATAATTCTATGTAATTCTGTTATGCTGTCCTTTGGTCTCTCTCTGTTGGAGTGCGGATCCAGCAGTCACAGTGGACACAGACTTGGCCCTGCCGCAGTCACCATGAACCACCTGGTGAGCTGAAGGTGTCCTCCGGATCGATCCTGATGGGTCTGGGCTGGTGGTTCTGGTGAAAAAGGGTCCATGACATCCGGTGCTTCAACAGCAACAGCAACACAACTGGCCTGAAATGGGTTCCGGAACGTCCGGACGGGTCAGATCTGATCTTCAGCGAAGGTTGACATAGTCTCACCTGCTCACCTTCTAATAGAGATACTTCAAACGGAGCTCCGTTGAGCAGGGGAAGTATCTATATCACAAGGGGAAGTATATTATAAGTATTTGTATTCATTCATATAATATAGTTCTGGGGTCTACACCATATGAACCTTGCTGCCCCAGAACTTCAAAAAAACGTTTCTGTCACTGGAACTGCACTCCCAATTCCCCAAGGTATAGTGGCATACCTCACAGAAATCAAGACACCCATTCCAAGAAAACAGTCCTCTTCTTTCTTTTAAAAATGCCGCACAGCCAATGGCAGTAATAGTAAAAAATGGAGAATGGACCGCGCGCCGAGACTTCTTGGAGTGGGACTTTGGGGCCAGGACCGCGTGGCTCAGTTGGCCTTCATCGCCGCTTTGTGGCTTGGAGCCGATACTGGCCGCGCTCTCGAGCGGGCGCGCGGCGCGCGCGGGCGTGGCCGGACGGTGGCACCGGCGTGGCGGTGGCGCTTTCCCTTTTGGCGAACGGAGCGCCAGAGAGAGGAACGGTGGGAAGTCCTTCACTCAAAGTGAATCTTTGCTTGGACCAGAGAGAGACCAGTCCTTCTTTCTGAGAAGGAAGAAGAACAAGATGGTGACCGCTTTCTGAGAGACCAGTGCCTCTGAAACAGGTATTCTGAATTCTGCACATGCAGATGGGACAAACATGCATAATTTGTTCTGTGCCCCTTCTTTTGGCAAGACTAGGATTTTCAAGCGTCTGATGCAGAGTTTGTGTGAAAGATGTTGAGCTCCTTGCAATCGACGAAGCCATGCTCCAGTAGGAACCTGATGGGATTTGGTCCAACTCGACCTCCTGCCAAACTTCAGAACGCATATATTTAAAACATATTTTGGACAATTCCAGGAAGTCTCATGCTAGGCAGATCCAGGTCGAGCAATTCAAAGGATAGACCACTCTCTCTCTCTCTCTCTCTTGTGACATCGCTGGAGTGTTTCTCATGCGAACGACTCACCAACCGAAAAGCTGGCGTTCCAAAAGCTGAGGCTGGCGGCCAGCACGGGCTTGGGCGTGGTGTCGCTGGAGAACGGCCTCAACGGCGCGCTGGCTGCAGCCGTCGCCATCCCCCTCAGCGAGCTTCGGCGGGTTCAGCCCTTTTATGGGTAGCGCAGGGCCCGTGAGGTCGGTGGTCGTTTCTGAGTCCAGTCAGAACAGACAGACAGATGTATTTCTGTGGTCATGTGTTTTTAGGCTAAGTGGTTTCGAGAGAAAGCAAGAAAGCAACGAAATGAAAAACACCGGTTTGGAAGGAGGTTCAATGCACAGAGAATCACCTCAAAGATGCAACTTGCTTGAACGAGCTCTTGTACCGGTCGTTCAAGCGGATGAACACCAGCAAGACATCTAACCACCTCAGACGATTCTCAGACATTTAAGGTGACAAGTCATATGACCCGACATCTATAGTACTTTTCGGTTGATGCAGCTTCGTGTGGTATTTCATTGCAAACAATGAATCGCATGAACAACTCCCCAGCAGCAAGATTTTGCTCAGTCCGTAACATGATCAGGATTTTGCACTTCTTTCATGGGCTTGTAAATGTGTTTTGAGCACGGATGAGACTGACCTTGAATCCCATGTTGAGACCCTACGAGGACATTCAAAACGCATTTATGACTCATGACCTCGGAATTGATCTTTGGCGAACAACTCAGAGGATTTCTATGGATTTCTATGATTGATGGAAGAACAATCATGAATCCCATCTCGGGTGTTGCAGGATTTCTTCCATGTAAATTCGATCAGCTCAAGCTGCTTGCAACTCTGCCTCTCAGGATTTCTTGGTTGGACAGAACCTTGGGCAGGATATTTGGGCTGATGGAGTATATCTGCATAAAACATCAGGAAGACCACTTGCAAGGGTGAACCAGCCGTGCACTTCTTTTGTGACATGGGGCTTCCAGTAGGTCCACCTTGTTCAGCAGCATATGCGTATTGTGTCGGGACCTTGTGTCGAGTGGGCATTTCCCAGAATAAATATGAATGAATCAGATATTTGGTATGTGAGAATTTGGATCCCTTGACGGATTTCTGCGGCAGAGGTGGTTCAGCCGAGAACTCTCGACCTGCCTTATGTTGAATCTCCAACGTCCCATCCAAAGATCGAAACGGAAAGGTCTGCAGAGTCGTGGCGTCAGCTACCTGAGTTCTCCCCTTGCTTTAGCAATTGATCTACCGGGATGCAAATCTCTGACGATCAAGATTGAAACAATGATCGTCTTCGGGGTGGGGGGTGCCTAGGAACCTATTGAGGATTATAGCCTCCAGTCTCCTTTAGGAACTTTGGCCGGAACCAAATGGATTTTCTAGGTTGATTTGATGTGCAACTTCCATGCTTATAATCGATGACGTGCGCACAGTGTGGAACATGATGCTGCTGCGGGTGGTTTGTTGCAGACCAATGTACTCTGGAGAAGCAGCATGCGTCAGATTGCGTGCAGTAGATAGTATGTTTTTGTGGTGCTTGGATTTTCCAGCTCTTAAAAGGCTGACCCTTCTTATTGTTTCACGGCCCAAAGGGACCTTGCTCAGGACGTCCACCTTGAAGAGGCACGTGATGTGTCCGGTCGTGGACTACTTGAACCACGAAGCCTGGACAGCGTGGGTTTTCACACCACGGCGGACAGCTTGGCATGACTGTGCAGGGAAAGCACATCTTCCCGGCCAGGTCGTAGGAAACCACGATGCTTTTGCCGTGGAAGTGGGTGAATTGGTGGGATCCCCTATATATAATATACCTATAGATCTTCCAACTGTGCAACAATTATGCCCTTTGGTTGATCTAATGGATGAAACGGCAGAAATTCTGCACAGTTGGAAGATCCAGGTATACCCCTTCTGGATGAGCTTGCGCCCTGAAGGTCGACAGCCTTTTTGCAGGCGACTCTGACCTGATGTAAAAACCGCGCCGTTTCTGGCCCTACATGTTTTCCTCTTGCGAAGCTCCATAATTGGATGACTGCTTGGTGCTTCACCACCGCTGGGATTCCGTGACGTCCCGAGAGCGCGAGGGCGCTGGGAGCGTGGCGCTGTTGGAGCGTGGGGAATTGGAGGTCCACCTTCGTACCTTCCTACCGGACCTGAGTAAGAAGTGTTTGGCTTCAAAGACCCAATCTAGTGTCTAGAACGCCACTTTTGAAGGGCCCACGATTCGTGGAGGTCGGTTGGCTAGGTGACATTGCCCAGCTGTTTCCAGCTGGTGTCTGGTCGTTGGACTTCCGTCGACTTCAACCGATTCTCTGAGCAAGACCTGGAGAATCCTGGTAGGTGGATGTAGGTGGACCATGGAGGCGGCCCATTCTGTTCATTTTCTGTGGGACAAACCGGTCGGTCTGCCGGTGGGGTCAAAACCCCACACCCAGGTTTGTTCAGGACTCGTCCAAACCGGGGAGACGGAGTACGAAAGGACTTCTCCAATGGAGAGGAGGCCCCGCATCTCCTGCCTTTTCACGAACGAACGAAGAGATTCATCTCAGGACAGCTCGGCCGTCTCGGACATTGCCTACGAGTACTTCGCAGACGCCTTCGCCGTCCGAGTCAATGGGAGCTTCCAGGAGCGGTCGTGGACTTCGCCGGCACCAGCAGTACTGAGGAAGGGTGAAATCCGCCCGCGCTGCAGGGGAGGGTGAAATGGCTTCTTGATCTTCTTTTCAACGCTTGTGCAGTTGACCGGCTGTCTTGCATTTCAGTTTATGCACAAATCCAACCTTTCTTAACTTCTTTTTTGGGGCCTCCTCTTTGGAGACAGCGCCCGTCTTCTTTGGTGTGCAGGTGAAACATGACATCCTTGGTTGTCTTGGGCGGTCCTCCTGTGGCTCGTTGCGAGGAAGGCGAAGAGGTCTGCATCAACTATGGTGAGCAACGAAGCAACGACACCTTGTTGCAGTTCTATGGCTTTGTCGAAAGGCCCACGTGGTCGTTTCGATGACTGTGCTTGGTGAAAGTGGGGAAGTGCGACAGGTGAAGTGTTTGCTTCAGGTGGGGTCTTGCGACTCGACTCTGTGACTGTCCGAGTGGTCGGTCGGTCTTCCGCTGCCGCTTCGCTCCACTGATGCCCACCGTCGCAGGGACAATGCCAACGACACCTACACGATGGAGATCCTACAGCACTTGGACGTGGCCACGGATGCGATCGTGGAGGCCCGAAGAATGGGTGGATCGGTCAAGATTGATCCGATATGATCCGATTGGGTTTCTGAAATGAACGGGTCGCCCTGTCAAGTGTCACGTCGTCGCCCTGTCAAGTCTTTTCAAGCTATCTCATGTAACGCCATCTTGAGGACTTAGCAAGTATTGTATATAAGGATACTTGCTAAGTCCGATTGGGAATGTGGGTGACATACAAACACACACTTGAGATGTCCTTGACGTACCTGTCCGTCCCGGTGCGTCTTCGTCGACACGTTTTCTTCGTCGTCTTCGACTCGTTGCGCTCCTCCACCAGGTGACACTGACCCGGACCGGCCCAACGGAAGAGTCGATGCAGAGGCGGGGGACGGGGGATAGAGGAACCGAAACATGCTCGGCGGACCACCGGGAGATCTGAAGATGAGAACTCTCACGTGAGATGAGAACTCAAATGAGCTTCCACGTGTTCTGAAATGGACTCTCGACTCAAATGAGCTGTTTCTCTTCAGGGCAAGTCACTTCGTCGGAGATCGTGTCAGTGTCCCCTCTGTGGTGAACTTGAAGGGTCATTGGCCCTTCAGTATGGGAGCTTTTGAACACCCTCAGGTTTGCTTCTTTTTTTTCCATTTAATACCATTGAATGCTATGTTTTTTCACTGGCCGCTTCATGTTTCAGGGAGAGCAACTGACTTTGAGATTGCTTGATTCACCCGCGAGAGGGTGTGGGTCTTTTTGCGAATTCCAAGGGAGAGATGGATCATTAAATGGATGTCTTCCAAGTCCAAAACCCCTCAGCACTTGACCAGAGCGCAAAAAACACCTGCAATGCAAGGCTGCTGGAGGTCTTGGGCGGTGAAGGCCCAGAAGAGGAGGACATGGCATGGAAGGCGAGGGTGGGCGGTCAAGAGATTCAATCATACACCTAGTTTTGCTTGAGGTGATGTTTTATGGTCCGGGTGTCCAGGTTCCTGGACAGCAAATCCAAGTGCAGCAGGTTCACCTGCTTCCTTGGAAGCAGAAGAAGCTTCCTTTTCACGTGTCACCTTCCGAAATCAGGATCTATCAAGACAGTTCACACTTTTTGCGCTTGTTGCATGTTGCAACTGCTCAATGAATACATCTTCCGAAGAGGTCGTTCTGGATTTTCTATGCGAGAGCCCCTTCTCTGGCCGCCCCAGAAGATTTGTCCGAGCACGTGTCTTTTACCTTAAAACATGTCTGGTTGCATTTTTTGAGGGACTTCTGCCTGCTCTTTTGTCCTTCATGCAGAAAGACACAAGCTGAGCAAATGACTCGGTCGACTCAGCCAAGTTCGTCTACAGACTTCGTCCATCTGCCGTCAACAAGGTCTATCCGAGGTGGTAAGGTCTATCTGAAGCTGTCCATCTGAAGCTGTCATGCCTCATCTTCACCTCAGATGAGCCTCATCTCTTCGTCCCCCGGACCTGCCCCCGGACCGGACCTTCCTTCCCGCTCGCCGCGGCCAGGCCGTCGCCTTGGCCTGCGAGGCGGAGCTCCAGCGGCGTTCCGCGGGCGTCGCCCACGAGGCGAGTGCCGCAGGTGGGCACCACGGTCGCCGGAGATGCCACGTGTCGACCGGGGTGGCCATGGGGCGATGATGTTCGGCACCGTTTTCGTTGCATTTTTCGTTGAGGGACGGACGGAAGTGGGGTGTTTTTTGTTGTGGGAACATCCAGAGGATTTTGAAATTGGATTCGAGAGTTCTGTTTGCTTAGGTGAGCCCCTAATTCATGGACCCATGGATGCAGAAACACGAATAGGGCCTAGCGGGACACGAATAGACTTGTTTCTGACTTAGACTTCTTGTCTCTGTGAACCATTAATGCGGGTCAACACCTTCCTGTTCCTGAAGCAGTCATTCAGACTAACATCACTGAGGCACTGGGCCGGAGGCTTTGGCAGCGCGCTTTGCTGCGGAAAAGGCGGGTCGGTCACGCCGCGGACGCCGATCACTTTCAGTGCATACAAATGTTTGAGGTTGCATGGACGGTGACCACAGAGTCTTCTTGAAGCACCACCCCGCCAATTCAGTGAAGTCTGTCAACATTTGATGACCTGGAACTGTACATGAAAGAGCTTGGGTGGGAAGCGAACTACGAAGCATTTGGTAAGCGAACGACGAGAGAGCTTGGATGTGACAGGCGCACCTGCTCCACCATGAGAACTCAAGTTCTTTTTTAACCACTGCTTTACGTAGCCAGGGTGCAGCGTATTTCGAAGGACCCAGCTCATTTGCAAGTTTTTTTTCAATGCGATCCAATGTGGCAGGAGAAAGTGCTCATTGCCTGCCGTGCACATGCACAATCCAGGTGCTAGGGTGGAAATGCAAGTGTTTGCAAACAGTTGGACTTCCCCGTTTGCTCGCAAGAGTAGATAAATCGTATAAAGAGGTTTGGGCTTGTGATTTTTCGTGTTATGATGCGCCCCCTCTGACGTTTGATGGCTGTTGGCCAAAAACTGTTAGGTATTGTCGGGTCATTTACTCATCACTGATCACTCGGTGTGAACTCGGTATCAGCTGGGGGTGTAAGAGCCATGTGACGACGTCCACTTGGTGCAAGTGCCACGGCCCTGCAGCCATGTTGCTTTGAGAGCACAGAGGCCCCGCTTTCCGCGGCGGCCTCGCCGCAGAGACCACTGCGGCATGTATCATGGCGGACGGCGCAGGTCCCCATCACCTCCAATAAATGGACGGTCAAGACTCGCAGTCAGAGATGAACAAAGATGCTCGGTCTGAGTGATGTGTTTGAGAAGCTTACATGCGGGAAAACATGCCTTTCTATGGAGGATTTGGTTGTCGTGTGATTGAATTAGGGCCAATCAGGGTTCCTACGTGTATGCATCATTTTGAGTCAAAACAACACTTCATGCATGCATGGTCAAATTTATAGAGTCTGATGAGTAGAGCATAGGCCGCTTGGGTAGGGCGACTCAGGTGAACCAGGATGAATTCTTGCGCGTTTCACCGCCATCCTTAAGTCTTTGAGACGGCGGAAGAGACTCACATGCCGTGGTGGCACTTTTGATTGAGGCCGTTCACCCAAGTCAAGAGATTGCCCAACATTGGATCCGTGTGATATGTCTTGTGAACATTCGTGTTGGTGGAGCTACTAGCTTACTAGCTGACATGATACTTGCTTGCATTTACGAGGTCTAGCTTGGGAGAGTAGTTGGGGTAACCATTCGTCAGGGCTCTCGAGGACCCCTGAAAAATCGGAAAGAGAAAGCACCTGAGGAGATGCCGCTGCAGCGCAGGAGAGGGAGCCGACGAGGGGTGTCCATGTCCATGTGAGGTTTCAAAAGGGATCAGGCACGTGTCATTGCTATAGGAGCAAAGTACCCATGAACATCTAAAACCCCTGAAGACTTACACCCGCCGGCTGGTCTTCCTAGTTGAGGGATTTGGACGGTCTGGAGCCGAGGTGCATCACTTGTGGCAAGAACTATGTCGCCCAACATTGTTCCCATGCCGAAGTAGATACGAGAGAAACACTTCAGGGAGGATTTCAGGGTCGACTTTCTTTCTTTCCCTCTCTACTTCCAATGGAAGCGAAGCGAATTGATCGGAAGCGAAGCTTCAGGAGGTCCCGCTCCCGGGGGCCTGGGCGCCGATGGCCAGCTTGCAGCCGCAGGCCTTGGCCTCGAGGCATTCCTTCGCGGCGGGCGCCGATGGGTCGCTGCTGAGCCTCTTGGCGCTGCTGCGGTGTCGTTGGTGGTGTCGAAGTAAGAATGTTTCGGTCATGGGCCGCTTGTTTCGGTAGGAGAGAATACTTAGACTCAACCATACCAAACTCAATGGCTGCGAGTCTTCGATTGGGTGGGTGGTGGGGAGTTGACTGGTAGGGTCTCTTGTCCTGGGATGATGTTTGGGATGTTCTTGGTGGTGTTTGTGCTCTGAGGAGCAAGTCGACTGTCACTTCATGTGAGCACTCAACCAATCTTGCTGATGATCGAGGGGCAGTCTTGGGTTTCTGCATCTGTTGTTTCGGCACTTGAATGATGTATCCATCGCAGCAGATCATTTGGGTGATTTCACCCGCCACGTTGTTGCTTTCGCTCTTCTTTTGGGCTTCCATGAAATCCACGCACCCGCGCGACCCCCCCGAAGAAAAGCTCGATGCCGTGCCGCACCGGGCGCTTTGACCTCACAGTCTTTCTTGATTCTCCACGAATCCCATGGCGAATCCCATGGAGAATCCCCTGCCGTTGCACGCCTCGGTCTCGGTGCCGGGGCCGTACGCGGCCGTACGGGGCTGTTGGTCGAGGCATTAGCGGTGGAAGTTTGTTCGAGACGACACTGGAGGGCCATCAACAACTTCAGTTGGGCCCACGGCTTCTTGGAAGAAGTGGAGCACAGGCATGATCTGACAAGACAAACGGCCAAACCCCATGCTGACATTGGAAGTCCCAAAAATGATGTTTGACCCTCTCTCTGCAGCTTCTATGACTTTGGAGGTTGCGACTTTAGAGGACTTTAGAACTTTAGACATCCTGAGATGCCAATCTGTCCAAAACCCATTCACCTCTTCTTACTTCCACAACAGCTCGCTCGCTGGAGGCCCCGGCCACTGACCTGTTTGGCCAACTCGCCCTGTGGGAAGTGGTGGGCCATCGGCGAGTCCTGCTTTGGCGGCCGCCCGGGGCAGGCGAGACAGACGTTACGTTTGGGCGTGCGGCGAGGTTCGCGAGGGAGCTTCGCGTGAAGTCACGCGGGCAGCTGAAACCGTTCACGTGAAGACATAGTCACAACCTGTTGCAACAAAACACGCAGGTTGTGGTGCTCAGGAAGCTTTTCGCAGTTGGGGCTGATGAGATAAACATGCACAGTTCTCACTGTGGCTTGGAGGATTTGCCAGATTTGGAGACTAGCTGGCAGAATGCCTTTGTGGTGGCCAACCAACCTCTTGACTGAGTCAGTCAAAATGAGTAGGAGGATCCGGGCCGTCAGTTGTCCCGTTGGCATGTGGAGGCTTAGCTTACACTACCACAGGTGTCCATGTAGCAGCGACCATATGAGCCATTCGCAGTTTCGCAATTGTCAATGCTTATACTGAGACATGCATGACTTAGTCTTTGCGTACAAGCATATAACTACTGGCGGGAACAACCAGGTTTCGTGCAAAACGCGCAGCACGCTTGAACAGACATCGCGTGCTCTTCCAATTCCATGTCTGTTCCAGGTGATCATCATGGGCTGCGAGAAAGCACCGGAAGCCTCTTTGCCCGTGGGGGTGCGCCGCACGGCCAAGCACATTTGCTGGGCCGCCAACGGTGAGTTGATAGCGGCCGTGGTGGAGTTTGAGTCAGAACAGGCCTGGCTCGTTTTGCAAATGGGTCCCATTCGGTGTGATTGTGTGTACAATAATATATATATATATATATGAATGATATGTATATATATATATGATATGTATATATATATATACATGTATGCTACTCCCCCAGGGAGCTACCCAAAACTTAGTCTATTCCTTCTCTATATAAGATCTTTTTGATGGCTAGCTTAGCTGCGTAGGCTCATGAATTGGGATTTAGACCCAAGCGGCGGTGGTTTCAACAGCGGATTTACCCTATTCTCAAGCTGCAGCTGGAGGTTCATGAGCAAGGATGAAACAAGTATATAGATTTCCAGTTGCCAAAGTAATCAGAGATGAATCTCGCCCAATACCCTTCCACGGTCAATCTCCTCAATTCACTTCAACATTGGTTTGACAAAGTCTTATGAAAAAGATCCATGAGTCAGCCGACAGAAGAAGCCCTTTCCCTCGTTCATCCAAGTCCCACCTCCCACGTCATCACGTCCCACATAACGAGTCAGGCGCCAGGGGAGCAGCAACTTGTTGTTTGGTCCTGGCCATCGGGTGAACGCCTGGCGAGCACCAGTTGTGGCCGTGGTATACAGGACTGTGGCCGCTCTGGAAGAAGCAGTTCTGAAAAAGCAGACACATCCAAGACTGCAGCACCAGCTCTCACGCAGTTGTTCTAAGAACATTTTGGTTGTATTCAGTGATTCAGAGAGGATACACACACATACATATACACTAGATTAAAGCTAGGGTCGCTTACGTAGCTTAGGTCTTGTGTATTTCAGGTTGGGCAAGATTCCGTCCGGAAGGTGTGGGTGTTGGGACAATGAAAGTCTTTGGGAGAAAGTTGTTGGGAGACTCCCTAAAGCATACTTTCCTGCCAACTCTATGTGAACTGAGCACTCAAAGTGGAATGTCAATTCACGACCTTAATTTTCACAAATACTTCATCAATACTAGTACTATGAGCACCTCCCTAATTGGTATAGTATGCACGCAGTTGTACAGTTTAGGTAGAATTCCGTCTATTCTTCGTTTCTGACCAAGCACGACCCGGTGACAAATGTCACTTCCCAGTAGATGTAGGTCAACGGCCACTACAGGCATCGCCACACTATAGTGGCCATGGCAGTAAACAACAGGCTGGCAGTGTCTTTTCTATTTTTGGCATCTCAATGATCTCACTGACCTGATTGGTGCAATCACAGGCTGGTTCTGTTTCCCCAAACAGTTTAGTGTTGGGGTTTTCTCTTAGGCAAAAGATCCGCGCCCCGTGTCCAGGCTCTGTGTCCGAGTCTTGTCCTCCTGTTGTCCCTGCTGTTGTCCTCCGGCCGCGCTGGCCAACGCTGTGTCCTCCTCTTGTCCTGTTGTCCTCTGGCCGCGCTGGCCCGTCCTGCTGTTGTCCTCTGGCCGTGCTGGCCAGCCCTGTGTCCTCCTCTTGTCCTTCTCTTATTCTCCTCTAGTCCTCCTCTTGTCCTGTTGTTGTGTCCTTCATCTTTTGTCCTCTGTTGTCCTCATGTCCTCCTGCTGTCGTGCTCTTTACGCTGCTGTGCGAGGCAGGGAACAACGATTCTTACTGACTAACCTGTTTGGGGTCTATGCTTGTATAATTCTTGTCCGCAGACAAACATCAGGGTGCCCATCCCCAACAAGGTCTTTGACCACATCCTTGCATCGGAGTCTGAACTAGTTGCTTGATCTATGGAAATCACTCACCCGAACCTCCCTTAATATGGTTCTTCGCTGTGGACGGTCAAATCCATTCAAATTCCAACTTCTTGCCTCGGACGTGTCTCCCCACATCTTCCACATCCCCAACTCTTCACCCGAGTCTAATCCAACTCTTCACCCATCCCGGACACTCCATTTTTGGGTGACTCTCGAAAGCCCAACTCTTCGTCACGTGGCTGGCGAAGCGCCGGACCGCGAAAAACCGCGCCCGGCAGGACATTTGTGGCTCCCCTGAGAGTGCACTGCTGCTAACCGTGGGACCCGGCGGCGCGAAGCTTTGGACCCTGATGCGACAGGAGCGAGGAAAACCGCGTTGATGGATTTGTTTGGGGCCTTGTTCTTTTTCGTGGATGGGGATTGATTTGTTGCGTTCGTTCTCGGGGCTGGTTGATGGTTCATGTGGGTGTTTTGGGGAATAAAAAGAGAGGAACTCCTTGCGAATGATTTGTCGTGAGCCTTTCAACATGTTCGACGCGTGTAGACAGATACCGAAGCCGGCAGGGCTCCCCCAAAAGCTCAAGGCTCATGGGATTTTGAGCCTTTGGTGGAATGATAGTGGTCAACCTCTCCACCGGGTGATTTCTAAGCCACCTTTCAAATGATTGGAAGGGTCCAGGGGTAGCTCGAATTCTGTGGGACATCGGCCCAACGCATGGTCATGGCAGCTGAAACACGCAGGGCCCAGCGCGCTGGCTAACGGTCTTCCGGTCGTCCAACGACCGCGGCACCCGTTCCGCGCGCGCGGTCGTTGGATCGGTGAAGTTGCAGAACTCACGCGAAGGATGAGTAGAACTGACTGAAGAATTGTTCGTCCGCTGCACTTTCTACGGCCAAGAGCAAAGAACATCAAAGAACATCTTATATAATATTCTAATATCCGCATCATCACGATTGTGGACCACCCGCATTTTTCATGTCATGAAATTCCTATTGCCCCTTTGTGGAGAAAGAACTTGTTGGCTGTTCATTTCACTGGACCTCCCTTTGGTATCCAAACATGTGTAATGTAGCAGACACAGATATGATATACATGCCCACTTCTTCTCTCCTCCCGTTCGTTCGCGACATCTGCACCGGCCCGGACGGGCCGCTTTTTTCTGATGGCAGGATTCCATCTCGGCGACCATGAAGATTGGGATGAAGGCGGGAGGACGTACGTTGGCCTCCCAACCATTTCGGAAATGGCATGATTTTTAATTTTTCGCGAAACAATGAAGCAATGAAGCAATCAAACGGAATGAACCATGATTTTTTCTTTCGAAACAGTTGAAGCAATCTTCTCCCGCGGAACCCGCACTGGGACGGACGTGCTGCCGATGATGCACAGATTCAATTGGTGCAGGTCACATGTCCGCACGTGGGCATCCCCTACCACCGAAGAAATCCCAAGGACTCAGACAGGCATCCCAACCTGACAGTATTCCTTGGTGAGAAACGGTTCCTGCGCCCAAAAGAATCCACCAACAGCAAGCAACTGAGCCGTTAGCTTGTGCCACTGACGTTCCAAGCTTCCAATGAGTGTTTTACTGGTCGAAGGCTTGAAGCTATTGGAGTTGCTCCTTTTGCTATAGGGAGTTGCTTCTTAACATGGTCCTCATTGGATGTGTGGACTTCGAACCCTGCAACTCAGGCCGGCCCAGATCTGTTTGACTCGACGCAGGCAGCGCTGGGCCTCCCCTTGCGCCTGCTGGGTCGCCAGTTGCCAGCACCCAAACACCGCAGGAAGGAGGACTCCTTGGTGGCGGTGGCGTGGGGTTGCTGGGTGTGCACTGGGCGAAGGCTTGAAGGCCCTTGAAGATGGCTCCAGCCTGGCTCCGTTGTTTTCGAAGCGGATGACACCGCTGACATGACACAGGTGACACAGGTGACATGACACTGAGGCTTGGAGAGTTGCCTCTTCCTGGTCACGCGCTCGGGGTCTTTGGGTGTGACTTCCTGCGACACGAGCTCGGGGTCTTTGGGCGCCGGCGCGGGCACGTGGCGAGAGATGGGGCGCCGAGCCTTCGCGTTGGCGCCTTGATGTAGAAGAACGTCACATGGTCGTGGTCGTGGTGCTTGGTGCTTGGTGGTGTTTGGTGGTGTTTGGTGGTGTTTGGTGGTGTTTGGTGGTGTTGGTTGTGGTGGTTGTGGTGGTGGTGGTCTCAAGTTCTTTCTGCTCACTAGTGCAAGTGCATGGAAGGGTATACGGTGTTTGTTTGGAGCGAACGGTGGCCGGTGGCCGAAATGGTCGGAAGGAACGCGTTCGCTCCTGACGTCAGGAGCATGGGGACTCTATACAGGGCTTGGGTTCTCAAGATCAAATCTCATTGGGGTCGACTTAACCGGGCCACCTCTTTTTCCCACCGAACACGAACAGAATAGACAACGAGACATGG
Source organism: Durusdinium trenchii (assembly GCA_963970005.1). Taxonomy (NCBI): domain Eukaryota; class Dinophyceae; order Suessiales; family Symbiodiniaceae; genus Durusdinium; species Durusdinium trenchii. The sequence goes on from CAXAMN010006780.1 coordinate 794,958, forward strand.
TCAACTTAGCCAGGGATATCCAGGGCTCCGGCTCCGGGCCTGCAACCACTCGGGCTTCAGCTACTTTTCCTCTGCAGGAGACTGTAGTTGGGGTTCATGATTGCCCAACACAGACCCAGATACTCCTTTTGTGTTTTGGCATGGAGAGCTTCTGGTTGGGCTGCGAAATCCTCACCATTTCCCTACTTCTCGCTCATTCTATCCCTGTTCTCGCCTCCAGCTTTTCCATGGTTCTTTTTAAGATGATCCTTTTTTTCGAAGATCAGCGTCCAGGCTTGGGCCCCTGCCTTTGCAGGGCCTTTGCGTGTCGGCCCAGCAGGGCTCCTGGCGCTGGGCCTGGCGGGGCGCGTGGAGATCCTCGACGCCGCTGACATGACCCGACCGAGCCGACGAGCCGTTGCGCCGCCGGACGCCGCCGTCGGTGACGCCGGACGACTGGTGCGAAGAAAGAGTGGGAAACGCGGTCCATGTTTCAATCAGGGCAGTGTTGGAACAAAGAAAACGACTAGACCTAACGACCTAACTCATGGGTGGTTTGGATGTGTGTTGGTATGCAGAGCAAGTAAGACGGATGCAAAATTGCAGACTGAGTTGATCTATGTTGGTGGAGACTTTTGGAGGCTCCTTTCGGCGTTGGTGGAGGATGCCCATAAACGGTTCTCCCATTTCTCGATCCGCAGGTAGAATTAACTATAATATTTAAATCTAATGGACCTTGTCTGTCTGTGATAGACGCCCTAGGATGTATACGGTATACCCTGGACTTCCAGCTGTTTCAGAGGAGAACACACTAGTTCACGAACGTGAATATACAGTCCTTTTGAGACAATTTCCAATTACTTCCGCAGGGAAGTTGGTCAAAACCAAGAAGTAAAACACCCCAAGCACAAAGCAACATGAGATGGAATATGCACATTCTGCTCCTTCTCGGCAAAACTCAAAGAAGACTGGGAGCAGCTCGCCTTGGTCGGCCGTTTTCACAAGCTCCAGGACCACCCTTTGGACGCTCGAGTCTTTGGGAAATGGCCCTCAGGCGGAGGCTGTGGGCTTCGCCAGTAACACGGCGCTTGGCAGCCTTTGGGTCCCTTGGGCAGCCGAAGTGTTCTCGAAATCTGAGTAGCTACATTAACGTGTCCAAGTGCGGGTCTTGGGGGAAAACGCCGGGGGTACACATTTTGAGCCGTATCAATGTATCAACCATCTCCCAACGGCTGTGTGTGATTTTCTGTGTGTTTTTTTAGCAAATCGAAGCCAGGAAAATCCAGGACGGAGTAGCTCGCAGTGGCCAGGTTGGACGCGGAAGGAGTGTGACGTTGTAGCTGTGACATCGGACAGGAGGGCTCTCGAGCCCTCTCGCCTCACATGCCCTGTGTGCCACATCTCCCGGACTTGTTTGGATTCGTTTCAGTAGTATTGACTAAAGTGTAGATCATTGTAGATCTATCTTCCATTTGTTCACGTTTTTGTCCATTTATTGACAAGATATTTGATCCGTGAAAAAATATAATCATGTCAACTCTGAAAGAAGCACGACCCCTTTCGACCGCCCAATCGCCCGAAACCGCATTCGATCGCCCAATTGCCCGCGTTGAAGGTCCTGTATGCGGATCGCTCGCTCTCCTACTTCGACGAGCCGAACGGCCGTTCGGATGCCGCCTGCTGGAGTCTCCCTGGTGCGGTGAGCGATCTGCGGTCAGCGCAGGGGGTGCCAGGCCGGTCACGGCCGCGGTGGTGGCAGCGAGTGGTGGAGCTCTGTGAAACGGGATGAAGTATCAAGAAAAAGAGGCGAAAGATAGACTGGATCGCATAGGTACATATTTATATGTATAAATCATATGTTATGTTTTCATTTCTTACTTACTTGAGGTAGGGGACAAGATTATTGAAGCTTCTTTGATTGAGCAATCCATACCACCTATATAATTCATGGTTGACACATTCTTAAGCAGAGAGGTTGCCTACATGTTTGTGGTCCACTCATCCATAAACGCCTGATCTGGGGGTATATATAACCCTACCCGAACTGCCGCAAGAGTGATCGGTCCATACTTCAACCTGAGCAAAATCAGCACCAGGCCAGAGCTCGGGTCTGTCTTCATGGCCTTACTACTAGGAGCCAGGACGCTACGTTCGGGGCTCCTGGCCTCACTACTAGGAGCGATCGGACGCTGCGCCCGGGATATGTCGCCCGGTCAGTTCTGCCCCTCGCGGCGACTGTTCCGACCGCGTGTGGCGGGCGTGCGCCGCACGTGCCGCTCAATTGAGGTCATCTCCTCACAAAGGTGGTGACCTCCGGTCCATCGAGTTTACAGCTCTGGGGTCGCCTGCTACAAGGGGACCTGCGCTTGGAGGCAAACCGGGCCGCCTGAGGTTTGATGTGTCGCGGGGACGGTTTTTTGTTTAAAAAAGACGAGGAAAGACCCAAAAGTTAACATTGCCCAGGTCTTGGCCGTGTTGCCTTTGATAGATGTGCCCTTTGCCGTGTGACCTGGAGTCTTTGAAGGATGAAAGGTGAGCTTTTGTTTGGACATGAGACGATGGATTGGCCGTGATGTTGTTAAAACACTTATGACGGGATTTGAGGCTGGGCTTGGTTCACCCAATGACAGCTTGGTGGGGGTGAGTTGGTTTCTCATGCTCGGACCATTAACAAGCAGTCATTTTTTGGTTGATGTTCCTCCTCTTCTCCTTTTCGTTCACTGAAGCTCAAGGATAATTGATGGAACAAACGACCTGAATTTGTGGGCTTGCTAGCTTCTCGTGCATGCTTGGCTGTCTTGGCTGTGTTGAGCCGCTAGCAACTCAGCAATGTTTCGATGACAACTTTGACATTGTTTTGCATTAGAAAGTAGTCGTCTATTTCAAATTGAAGAGGGATGACGTGTCTGCCTTGTTGCAGCTAATGATGCTGTCGATGAACAGCATCCTGCACCGCTTCAACACCATTGAATTCCTTTTTCACAGTTGTTTACTAGTGGATTGATATCGCTACCTTACACCAGTTGCACTATGACTTGTTCTTCGCATGGGTCTACTTTTTATTCAGAAAGACGGCCCCGGCCCCATTTGTGCCCTGCAGTCTCGGGCCATCCAACTGCCAGCACCTCACCAACTCAAGGAATCGGGTTTTTGTCACTGTCGCTAGGCACAAGAAGAGTTGCCCAACGCCTCAGTGACTGCAGTGGCGGTGTCTCCCTGGTTGATGGCCTGTGGACTCTCCAATGGTGAGATCCGCTGCTCGGTGCACAACCCGTCCGGGGAATCCGACACGACTGGACCCTTGACGATCTGACTGAGGACTCATACTTTGGACTTATGACAGACTCATTTCTTGATTAAAGATTGCCAGACTCATCCAAAGGAATGCTAGAAACTAATGAAGAGACGTGATGATTTTTTCCATTGTTTTTCAACGAATGCGTAGGGGTTCCCGTTTATAGTCTGGTGTCTGGGGGCCGGACCCGTCTTTGTGTCGTGCGTGTCGTCTCGTCGTCGTATGTCGTCGTCAGGTCGTCACCTCGTCGTTAATTCCCTGACAGTGCGGGAAGCTTTGGAGGAGGTTTTTGGATGGAAGCATGACGTGTCAGGTTCGTGTGAAATAGCGTGGACTCGTATGGAAACGTAACATGTTGAAGTGTGGAGTGGGATTGGTGTTTGGAGGGTGGTGTGTTTGAGGTGTCGATGCCGTCGCCGTGCCATCGTGCGGTATGAGGCTTGTTCGCCACACTGCACGAGCTGCGGCCACTGGGCGTGTTGCCGGTGAAGCATGCGGCGGAGGTGACTGGCCTGAGCTTTGGCCACTGGCCACTCGTTCTTGGAATGGAGCATGGGGAGAGGGTCGGGAGCACGGCACGCCATTTGATGAGTCTGAACTCACGCTGTGAAGCCTGGTGAACTTTGAGGTGAACTCATCGACCTTCCTCAGCGAATTGTTTATGCATTGTTTTGAGACCGAAGAACGGGTCGGCGGGTCTGCTTTCGGCGCCCGAAGACGATCGCGCCCCGGAGGATTAGCCGCAGGTTCCGAAGCAAGCAGATCACCCCACCCAATAGAAACATTTGGTCTTGATATCTCGTGGATGACTCGGGCCTATTTCAGAGGTCTTTCCATTTGTGGTGCGGGTCACTGTCGAACTTGTGCATGATAAGTACTGACTTAGCGAGGTCCAGCGATGTCAGATGCGACCTTCATGCATGCAGGGAACACTCGAACCAGCCGGGACGAGTGCCAAGGACAGCTTTTTATTTCTTAAGTCACAACTCATCGTTTGCAAACGTTCATTCTCCCGGCAAGAGTGAAATTGTCCACAAAGCACCTCCATAATTGCAAAATGTTTTTGTGTAGAACATTATCCAACCCTGTCAGGTCCTTACTAAAGAATATATCTAGCATATCCATGTCAAGAGAAACAAATTCATACAAATTCGATGTGATTGCTTTGCAATTGTCATTCAATATGAACAACATTTATTGAAAAAACCGTTTGCAGTTTCAAGGCCAAGCAGGAACACTTTTAACAACGAGCGACCTTGCCATAATTTCTTTGGTTTCTCTGAAAAGATTTGAATTCCCAAGTGCTAGTTTATATTCTGATTATTGGAGAGTTTCCCTCTCTATCTTTAATTCTACCCCTGCTGATATGACTGATTTGCTCTCCCCTTTCCCAACAACTGCCACAGGTCTCACCAGCTTGCCCCGTGCCGAACTAGTTTTTGTGGTTCATGTTTATATATAGTTCCATCTTGTATTCGCAAACATGTTCTTGCAGATTTTTGACAATCAATCAAAAGAACCGTTGTTAGAGCAAACACAACAAGATCGTTTGCTTCTACCCTTGCCTGGCAACCACAGTAGATTCAAACACAATAATATTTCTAATCCTCTTGCATAGTTGCAGTTTTTTTGTGCCCCTTGGTTAGAAATTCTATTGATAATATTAACTGTTTGTTTTGGTGTTCAGTTTGCTTCCCTCCTTATACAAATGATTCACAGTTTGTTGGATGGTAAACCATCTGGGACAGAACTGTATATATATTATATATCATATCTGTAAACCGTTAGTGAACCACCTGGCACAGATCTCTAGTTATTTGCCCAACCATCTGGATACAGACACTTAAAACCTAGGTTCCGGAGTGGGGAGGAGTTAGCATATTGATGACGATGCACACGCTTGAGCCCCCCCCAGTCCGTCCGCCTGGACCACGTGACCGCCACGAGTCTCAGGAAGCCGGCGAGTCTGCGGCCCATGATCTTGGCCTCAGTGTCGCACGATAGGAGACCGAGATAGACCAGGGGCGGGGTCGATTTGGTGGAATTTTTTTTGTGTGAAGTGGACATCTACTGTCCTCTCCTGTCATATTCATTTCCATCCAATCCAACTACTCTGAAACTTCCTCATGATTTAGGATCGAACATGGAAATTCTGCAGACATGGACAGACTCTGGCTCGAACAGCCAGGTTGAGTGTCACATCCCCACAGGAGTGCCCTGGTGTTCAACATCGATTTGCAGGGGGACGGCGGCATCAACGGAAGCCAGGCGAGCCTGCTGCTGCACCTTCAGCACCATTCAGGGCCGGTGCATCACGCAGCTCTGGCTGATGGTCTTTCTGTACCCGATACATCCAGATACCAATTAGGCCCAATGCCAAAAGGGTTCCTCAAGTTCATGTCCAACATGTCTCCGGTGTTTCCACCAGAGGCTGCTCTACTCTGTCATGACGTCGACCCATCAAACCGGGGGCACCTCAGGAGCGCTGGGCCACTGAGGTCTGCTTGCTGACCTGTCCGCTCGAGCTGACGGCCGACCCTGACGCGTCCACTAGCACCAGTGAGGTCTTCCGGATGGTGGTCTGCACTGAGGAGCAGCTGATTTGGCGCGAGTTGGAGCACCTAGGCGGTTTTCAGCAGATTCAGGTCAGGGCTCGCCTTCTGCCTTCTCCTGGGTCAGCCAATCAAAGCAGGTTCGCTTTTCATGGGTCCAACATCTTTCAGATCTGAGGTACAAGGATGGCTTCACCACTGTCCACAGGAGTGCTCGTCAGCAAGCCGCACGGGGTGCGAAGTGGGTGGGCGCCGCGGCGGACGAGCAGCGCGGCGTCTTCTTCGCAGCCTGCAGCAATCGGCGGCTCATTGAGCTGGATCGCGCCGGTCGCCGGGTGTGCCTTGGCCGGAACATGTCGGAACCGGTTCCACCTGCCTCAGAAACCCGTCTGGACAAGCTTCTGGAATTCTCCGTTTAGAACACCAGCGGACCCACTCCATCTCCACGGGACCTCACGGATGTCTCGTGGCAGGAGTTTCTGGCCAAGTTCAGGTCTTGAAGCTGGCCTTATTGCGTATTTAGGACGAATCGTTCATTCTGGTTTTATCATGTTTTGACCAACAGCTTCAGCTTCTTGGACCAAAAGCTGAGCTATTTAGCCTATCCGAACATGCCAGTCGATCTGGGTCGCCCTTCATCGGTTTGACATGCTCTCAGGTGGTGACCGAACAGGTCAGGTAAGATCTGAACAGGATGGGGATAGCATTTTGGTGCAAACAGAGTGATGTAACACGATTTTGCAGCATTTTATGCGTTTGCATGGACCACTTGATCCGTTTCAGCCAGAATTTCATCATGAGTCACTAGATCAAGCAGAGAGCAAATGACCCGACATGGTGACCCGACATGCCCCTCGTGCTGTGACGTCTTTCGACGGATCCGAAAGGGCGACCACACGGCCATTTCAGCGCTGGCTGGCCGTCGTTAGCGTCCACTAGTAGCGTCCTTGCTACTGGAGGCGCGATGCACGTGGTTACTATAAATGTAACTTAGTAGCTTCTTGTTACTAGCAGTAAGGCACCTTGTTACTAGTCGATTTGGGTTCGAGGAAAAGAGATCTACCGATCTACCGATCTCCCTTGGGTAGACCAGTCCTCTCCAGTGACAGTTCCCAGGCACGAGCTGCGGCTGGCTGGAGGCAATGCCGTCCCTTGAAGAGTTTCAGCTGTAGGGCTGTCCGGAGAGGGAACTGAGTGCAAAGGACTGCTTTAGGACCGTTTTGGTCCGTCCAAAAGCAGGCCATCCAGTCTTTCCGTCCGTGACCTTGTCAGTGTTTTTCGGGGAGCCTGCAGAGAGAGAATGATAGAGGCTGGCCTGTTTTGTGGTGGTCAGGGTTACCATAAATACCAATGGCGTGCTGTGTACTGAGTGTATTGATCCCAGCTGAACTGAACCACACCCACCTGTTTTGGGCTGTTCCTATGACCTTAAAGCGCCCAACAGCTTTCCCTGATTTTCCCTTTTCTGCCCCTTCGGGCGCCCTTCCAAGGTGGAGCTAGTGGGGCCTGTGCACTTCAACAGCTCCACCCAGCTCTTAGCCGTTGTCATGAAGGGTGCGGCAGGTGTCCTTCTGTGCGACACCCGCAGCACCGAGCGCGGTGCGCGGCTCGCCCCGCGGGCGCGGCTGACGGCGGGGCAACTGGAGCCCCCCAGCGGGGTGACGATTTTGCCGGGCGAGCAGATCTTGGCCTGTGGCCTGGCCGCTGAAATTGTTCACGTGGATTCTATCTCGGAGGTGGATGGCACCAGAAGACCTGAGGGCACCCCTCAGCATCTGGTCACTCATGGCATCATGCGGGCCCAGCCTGGGTAGCTGGTCTTTGACCTCGAAGGGCAACTTTTGCACCATTCAAGAGTTCTCAGACGGGTCTTTTGACTCCTCGAAACATGGAACTCTTCTGGAAACATTGACCGACATGGAACCTTGCTGGCTGGCTGACTACCTGGAGTGAACTCTCCTTAGCCCTCAGCCAACCAATCACTGGCCAGGTTGGTTGGATGGGACCATGTTGAGCTGGCGGGCTCCAGAGAAGCAGGCCGAAGAGTGTGGTGGAAGATGTTGAGGAAGTGCAGGAGATCCGTTGAGAACTAAGAGAACAAGACCGACATTAACCTACAATCATCTACAGATTTGTAGGTGTGTTCTTTCTTGTCAGTAGAATGGTTTGATGGGATATGATATAGCTGTGCCTTCGCCAACAATATGTCATGTGATTCGCACGACTGGCAGTCGATATCCGGAAACATGCAGCTCCGCTTTCCCGCTAAGCCAAGCCTTTCCTTGGAAAAGGGCCTCCCTCTACCATTACTAGAGTGCATGAGATTTTCACACCCCAGATGACAGCTTGGGTTCAACGTTTGCAACACCCGAACCTGGAATCTTGTCTGTGCGGCCTGACCCACGTGTCACTCCAACAGTTGTTAAACTCCCAACGATGGGGCAGGTGCTCCCAAACCACTTCCATTCGTTAACCCTCCAAAGAAAAGTGGACCTTTGCATTTCAACATGTTCAAGATTGCTTCTAGCTGGTACCATGGTGCTTGGAATCCTCCTTACCGCAGCCAGCCGCGCGCCCCGAGACAGACCGCCCCCAGGTCCGCCAGGTGAGTCGGCAGAGTGACCGGGAAGTCCGCCGCCCGCTGGCCTCGCCCCACGGACTCCCGATTCACGAAGGGGGGAGGGAAGCTTTGAGTGAGATGCAACTGACATGCTCATGCTCATGTGACGTCATTCATGTGTCATAATATCATGGGAGGACTATTGAATATTTTAGGGCATTTGTTTAAACACGTTCTCGCCGCACCAAGACCTCAAAAGGTGTGTGTGTGTGCCCCTTGCAGTCACAGGGATCCCGTTGGATTGTGTTTTTTCTTTTCAGCAGGGGGGTGCAGAGCACAGTGGAGATTGCACCCAACGAAGCTATCCACTTGTGCTGGAAGCAGAGCCTGATCAGCTCTGTGTACCTGCTTGAATTTTAAGATTTTGGTAAAGGGCTAATGCATTGGCAGATGTGAGCGGACCGCCGTCAACCTGTTCGACCCGCTCGCCGCCTTCGATCTTCCGCTTTGGGCCCTCCTTCCTCTTGAAGACCTCCAGGATCCAGTGGTTTCCTACTTGTACTCTTAGGAAATGGTACCCTAGGCCGGCGTGTGGCACCGCTGTCCGTCAGTACGCATATCCATAAGTGTGTTTGGCCCTTTGCCAACCCGGGATGAGCCCGTAGAGTGCCTCCCGTGGACCCGTCGAACGAGGGTTTGTCGTTGTTTCCCTTGCTTCGGAAACGTAAGTGCCCATAGCGGGCGAAGCTGGCTTATGCCACAAGAATTTTGGATGTTCGTCCCATCTTTGGAATTCCAAGCTGGCTCATGCCTTTACGTGACCGCAGCGGTCAAAGCAGCCAGCCATCTCGGCACGGCGTACGTGGCCGCAGCGGCCAAAGCAATCTAGGGTCCGTTGGGACCCATCGCCACCTCAGATGCACACACAGAATGTACATTGTCAACCAGGTTTGCATAGGTTCTCTAATGAGGTTCGGCTTCATTGGTGCCCGTCCCCTCCCTTTGGTTCCCTTTTCATTCTTTCCCCTTCACACACCTCTTTCTCTTCTTTCTTTTCATGTCTTCCCTTGCTTCATGTCCTTTCATCTCACTCCTTTCTTTCTTTTGCGCGCACAACGGTCTGGGCCTTAGTCTGTACGCGCACATCTACTTGCACACTCAGGTTTTAGGTCGCCCAGGTCTCGACAATGAGGTGGGATTCATCGGTTGTCCCTGTGCACTTGGTTTCTCTTTCATTGCAACCACACACTTTTGTCTCCGTCTCGTCCTCCTTCTCATGTCTTCACCCGTTTGTCCTTGAGGCGCGTACATTTGCACTTTCGTCCTAGCCTTAATTTTTGCCTCCCTTTGGGGAGGCGTGTGTGTGTGTGCCCCTTGTAGTCACAGGGATCCCGTTGGATTGTGGTTTTTTCTTTTCAGCAGGGGGGTGCAGAGCACAGTGGAGACTGCACCCAACGAAGCTATCCACTTGTGCTGGAAGCAGAGCCTGATCAGCTCTGTCTACCTGCTTGAATTTTAAGATTTTGGTAAAGGGCTATTGCATTGGCAGATGTGAGCGGACCGCCGTCAACCTGTTCGACCCGCTCGCCGCCTTCGATCTTCCGCTTTGGGCCCTCCTTCCTCTTGAAGACCTCCAGGATCCAGTGGTTTCCTACTTGTACTCTTAGGAAATGGTACCCTAGGCCGGCGTGTGGCACCGCTGTCCGTCAGTACGCATATCCATAAGTGTGTGTTCGTTTTGTTGTGTCACCCCTACGATTTGTAGGTGTTCTTCGGCAAGTTGATCCAGTCTTCCAAGCAGACAGCTGTCAATTCGGCTATTGAATTGGCACTTTCCGTACTGGCCCCCCAACCTCCTGTCGCGCGTCGAAGGCCTTGGAACGCGCCTGGCCACCGCGCGGAAGTTGAGTGGCAGCCCGGAGCCCCGCGGCAAAGGCGCCGCACGCGGCGACGCTCCGCGCTTGTCCTCCGTGCGGGGGGCACGGGCTGCGTCAATGGCAGTGTCCAGGGGCGGCGTTGGCTGGTTCAGTGCACGGAGTGAAGACGCTTTGATTGCTTGGGATGGGGGATGGAAAGGCAGCAGTCAGGGATTGTTGAGATGCAGACTCCTAGTTAAGGATACGAAGGGAGATGTTGACACGAGAGGACAAGCGCTTCTAGTAAGCCAAAGTCCTGAGAGGTAGTATTTGCCTCAATCTTCGGAACATCTATTTTAGCTTCACAAATACATCATGACAATGCAAATAATCATCAGAAACACCTTCTGGTTTCCCACGAGTCCATTGAGAATGCATGGGGCGAGGGACTTGTGAGTGACAGAAGAAACACCAATTGTCAAGCCTCCTGTGCGTTGTATGAATGACACTAATGTTCACACCAACATAACAAACTACGAGTATTACTATAGTCAATGATAAAGCAACATTAAGTCCAGCATACTCTAGCAAACATCCACCAATTGCCGCGTAATTTGATCCAATACTCAGGCAATCTGATCTCAACAAGTATGTAAACACTTATGTTTTTTTGTCTGAACAAACGCAATACTCGTGCATTTCGATCTCAACCGACGCCAATACTTGTCTAACTTGATTTTAGCCAACATGACATTTCCAAACTGCACTTCCCTATTGAATTAGAGTGGTACCAATATTCAATTATTCTTGAACTACCTGGCTTCTTGCATCCTTTTTCTTGAACAAATCTGAGGTTCAATGGTGTGGGAAAAACCCATCAAGACTATTAATTTCTTCATAGCACCCTTTTTGTTACATTGGAACCATTTGGTGGCGAAGGGTTCCCCTCAGGAAAGCCAAGAACATCCAAGCCTTTTAAACCACCAAGCCTTATAATGATTCTCATTTTTCTACCAAATCCTGAACAAGTCCTTGAAGCTTGAAACCATTGAAACCTTAGTGCCTTTTTATGTCCCTTCAACTCCTTTCACTTGCCTGTTGATTATTTTTCAACAGTAAGGTCTGAGGTCTATTTTTGCGGTACATGCACCAAGGATTGCATAAACTAAGACTCGAAGCATTTTCTCGTCTTAGCAGGCTTAGCTGCTGTTGAATGCTGTTGCTATTTTCTGTACTTGCTTACATCTGATTTCACAAGCGTGCCCAGGCCTAGGCTACCAGCCAAAGCCTGCCATTGACTGACTGTCACCACAAGGGTGCAACACTGCACATTTTGTGTTTTAATTCTGGTGGAGATACAACTTCGAATTGGGTACGCTTAAAGTTAAAATACAGTATAATTAGAGATTTTTCTTGGGGCCACCCGTTCTTTGTGTTCGTGTTTGAGGAGAAGATGGTGGAGACGAAGACGGTTGCTCCATACACAGCTCGACAAGCTCCGACCCGACCGAGATTTGCACCAGCGCAGGCGAAGGCGAGTGGGTCTGGGCTACGCATGGGCACATGGGCTATGGGTGGGTCGGTGGGTCTGTGGGTGGGTTGAACCCACCCGTGTGATTTCATTACGCCTGTTCCTGTAGGTAATGGACCGTGACGACAAATGGAAGGTTTGAGGTGTATGTATCTGCCTGTAGGTCTTGAAGACAATTTTGTGTGTTTGTGTGTTTTGATGCTTGTAATTGACCAGTGCAATCAATGCTTCACTGAGATGCTTGATTCTGTGTCAGTTTTACAGGGGTGTCAAATTAGTTCAAACATGGGTACCCCAAACAAGACAGCTGATGGAGGAACAAAACTTGGCTGAAGGAAGTTAAACCGATGCACAGCTTTTGGCCAATCAACTTTGGTTGAGGTACCCAAACATCGCATGAGCGAGTGTGGTCAATGCACATGCTTGAGCAACATGTGAGAGGTGTAGTAGAGGAACTGGATGAAAAGACACATCACATAAACCTGTTTGGAGGGACAGGCCTTACACACCCAACTCTTCTCATGTTCGCTGTCAGGAGCCCCCGGGCGAGCCTCGCACCGAGGGTCTTCAAGAGCTCAGGCTGGGCGGGTGATGACCGTGACGTCGTGGGATTGATTCAGTTGAGGGGTACCAAACTCAATCACTACATGGAATAAAAACAATAAGCTACTAGGAACAAGTGCATCGCTACTAGTAGCAAGGGCCTTACTAGTAGTAACAAGAAGCTATAGCCTCATTTACCGATACCCGACCCCTACAGCTGAAGATCCCGGTCTCCAAGTGGAGGGCGATGGTCGTTCGTTCTCCCAGGCGGCTCTTGGCTTCTTCGCCGAGTCCCCCTCGCTGGGCAGAGACTTCGGTGGTGGAGGGTGACCTCGCTCCACCCGCGGGCGGCGAAAGTGCTGCGGGCGCTCCAAGTGGAGCACCGCTGGGGAAGTGGGCGCGTGGCAGTTTGGTAGGCGCGGTGAGGACCTGTGAGGACTGGCCGGAAAAGCGAATTCTGAGGGATCCCTTTATATGTTTTTGTTTGGGGTGCAAATTTCAATCAAGAGAGGTGTTTGGTTGGAATGCGTTTGGTTGATTTCGGGTGTGTGGAGAGGCTATCATATTTCTGTATTTCAGTGGTGTGAGAACAGCTATCAGATCATTTATTTTGGAAAGGTTGTGAATGATCTCGTGTGGGTCCTTGCAAATCCCAAAATGTTCGAAACTAAAGTATTGGGTTCCCAATGAAGCAAACCACATGCCAATAATATCATAACAGCGATGACAGGCAGGTGACGAGTGCTATGACTGATGATCGATTCCTACACCGGGCTGCTGTGCCGAACCAGAGAGTGAAATCGCCACTAATCCCAATTCCCTCTCCCTCGCCCTGCTCCCTGCTCCCTTCACAGGCGCCCAAGTCCGTTCAGCGTCCGACCTGCAGCGCGTGGGGCCGCGGGAGGAGCGCTGCGACGGGAGCCATGCGGTGCCGCGCTGCGCCTCGGAGGGTGCGCAGCGAGGCGGCCGGGTCCGGTGTGGGAGCAGAGGTGTCGTGTCTCGTGTGGGGCAAAATCCATTGAACCTCCGTGGGGATCGCTACCGCCATGAAGGGCGCCGCCTCTTCTGCGCCTGTGGTCGTTGCGGTGCAAAGCCTCGGCTGCCGCCAAAGCCACTGTTTCCTCCACCGACCACAGCCTTCTGGCAGGGAGTATGGTGAAGTTTGAGGAAGTGGGGAGATGTTGGAAGGATGCTGCAAGTCTGGGCTTTCTGCACTGGTTCCAGTCACAGTCACTTTCACTGAACCACGCATGTGGGCGTCGACTTGCAGCAGTGATGCTATTGATATGTGACTAGTAATGGACAAATCCTGCACCACGGGGCTCCCTAGATTGGGAATTAAGATATATGATATATACCTGAACCCTCCGTCGTAGCAGAAAAAAGTGACAGAAAAAACACTGCACATCATCAAAAAAAGCGTTCATGCCTTGGAAAAGCGTACCACTGAAAGTCAGATGTAGCTTCATTCCACCTAAATGTGGTCTTCAAGTCCATTCCCCTGCCACATGCTGGCACCCATCCCATGCACACACAACACACGCTCACACACTACGAAGCGGCAGCCAGCAACCCCTTTCTTTGATCTTCAGTATCAACACAAAAGATTTAGTTAAAAAGCCATCCGCCACTTTTTTAAATTGCACCCGGGTTGCGGGAATTTGCGCCCAAGTTGCGGGCACCCTTTTTGGAAAAATTGTTGTAAAGCACGCCCAGAAGGTTAGAACCAAACCTTTGTGGCTTCATTTGCACATACTAGGAGAGGTCATATAGGATTTCCACCCGGTCCATAGGGCCCCCAAAGGCCCACAAGGGTTGATAAGGACACTGGTCAGGAACCAGTAGGCTTTAGAATTTACAACACCAAAAAGCGCTCATAGTCCTGAAAAGTGTACATACCCTCAATTAGCGCTCAAACTTCCAATAAGTGCTCCAAACCATGGTTCGCCAGACATAAGTGTTACAAAGGATGCTTCAGGTATATATAGAACGAGCTAGACCAGAGACAAAAGGTTTGGTTAGCTGCTTAGCCGCTATGGCTATCATCGCAACATACGTCATTATGTATTGCTCTCTAATTTCAGTTATAGTGACGGACGAATTAGAGCAAAACTTTGAAACACTTTTTCTTCTAAGTGAACACATAGAACAATGCCAATTTGCACTTAGAACATGTCAAGTTGACCCCAGAACAACCCCACACTTAGAACAAACCCCACACTTAGAACATCTTTGGGCTTTTGTTCTTGAACATTTGTCCGTCACTTTGTTTAGTCAACATGTGGGCAAGCAAGGAACCTTATAGAATACTCAGAAGTGTGTGTGACTGTATGTATATATAACTATATATATATATTTATATTGGTATATATACGTATCTCCATAATTGCACCACTAAGAGCATTCACCAAGATGTTCTAAGTGTGGTGTTGTTCCGCTGCGAACTTTGCTGCTCTAAGTGTGGGGTTTTACCTGACGTTCTAAGTGTGGAGGTTTTCAACTTTGAAAACGATTGCTGTTCTAAGTAATTGTCCGTCACTATATATTCCTTTTGCTTAAACAGGGGCTCTTGCCTTCTTGGATAGGTTGTTGATTGTAGATGACACCTTTGCAGACAAAAGATCTCTTGACAAGAACTTCCAACATTGTGACCCTTACACAGAAACAACCTTTTATGTATTTATTAGGATCTTCCTTAATGGAGAGCACCATGCTTTTTTTACATGTATTTGTACAGTCACAGTCAAAGTCTTATCAAGGATGAGTATGGTAAAAGGGATACAGTAACATCCTTGTAAACTAGAGGAGGTTCTGGATAAGGTGAGTCTTTTCGAAGATGAGAGATGTACAATACGATATGAGGTAGCGATCCAGATGATAGAAAGACACATATTATTATCAAGGATGGAAAGGAAGGATATTCTTCAAAAGAACCATCTTTAAACTTGTTTCACTTTAGGCCAGATTTGATGTATCTAGATTAATTTAAGTAGCATTTATGTAAGTCAGATTTCGCACATGTCAGATGATCAGACGCAACATCAACAGTGCAAAAAAGATCACCCATGAACATTTCAATGAGGAGTGACACAGGTCCAATGTATCTACCCATGCACGTCACGAACCCAGCAACGTGATATACTTCAAAAGCGATGCTAACAAGTTCAGCATGAACATAAACCGTATACGGACTTTGGTACTGTCTTAAAAACGGTGAGTTTGTAAGCTGTGTTTGTAATGGCCAAGTTTCCATACAATTGGTGGATCATAAAGTCCTCAACAGTATTTGGGAGTTAACAGGCTTCTCCATGGTGAGTGGCTTGGTTTTGAAGATCATAGGCTTCTACAGTCAAAAGGGCTTTGCACAAGAAAAGTTGAACACCCAACAAACAGAGAAATTGATGAACCACATCCGCAGGGCGTTGAGGGATTCTTTGCAAGTTTGATCCCTTCTCTCGACTCCTTTTTCTCAACTGGCCTTCAGGATGAACAACATCGATGAACCAAAAATGCCCAGATCCAGCAAGACCTCAGATTGGACTGGAGTACCGACTCCTGAGCCTTTGGCCTTCAGGTTGTGGGAAAATCCGAGGTTCCT
The DNA here is from genome assembly GCA_963970005.1 of Durusdinium trenchii. Taxonomy (NCBI): domain Eukaryota; class Dinophyceae; order Suessiales; family Symbiodiniaceae; genus Durusdinium; species Durusdinium trenchii. The sequence goes on from CAXAMN010006780.1 coordinate 810,872, forward strand.
GCGGTCCCCGCGGAGTCGACGTTAGACCTCAGTGGCATGTCCAGCAGCAGCGCGGGCGGAGTCGGCGTTCGAGCCTCCAACGGGCTCGCGACGCAGGTGCGGCTCCGGCACCACCGTCGGAGCGGGCGATCGGAGAGTGAAGGGACGCAGAGACCCAGGGCCCCGTGATGACCCAGGAATGATGGTCATTGACCCAGGAATTCCGTGAATTCCGTAAGCCATAACTGGTCATTGATGTGGCAAGTGATTGACTTGCAACCTAAGATCCTTAGCACGAAGGAGGTTGACGGATTCTGCAGCCCCGGGATGCGCTGGAAAAAGCATCCCTGGGAAGCAGCAAGCGAAGTTTCTTTTCAAGATCAGTTTTCATGTGGATGTGGCTTCAAAAATATGACGCCGGGGGTTGTCTCTTTGTGGGGCTTTGGGGACACCTGTTTTGACAGCCATGGCCATGTATATATACAAATGACCCGTGCCATGTATGTAAGTCTTTTTTTTGGGTGCTTTGGAGGGTTTTACGGCCATGATTCGTAGGATAGTTAGGAAAACAACTCTCGAGACTGCTACAAAAGCGGAGACTTGGCAACCAACCATCACCTTCCCAGCTGACTTCGCCGCCTGATGTTCCAGCCAGGCGTCCGAATTGCAGAACCCTGCCCACATGGAGTCCTGGTAAAAGGGGACACCAATGGACTAACTAATTGGGTTTCCTATCATTTCCTATCTCCCTTTACTAGTAGCTTCTTGCTCCTAGTAGCGATGCACTTGTTCCTAGTAGCGATGCCCAAGAAGCTACTAGTAGCTTCTTGCTACTAGAGTTTCAAAACATTCGAACACTTGGAGCTTCCCCAGCTAGGAAAGCCCAGAAGAAGCTCCAGGTGCTTGGCCTCGCCTCCCTGCCGACCCCCTGCCGCGGACCGCGTTCCGGTGCACTGGAGCGGGGCGTGGACCGCGTGCAGCGACCGTGGCTCGGAGAGCGTTCCGGGCGGCGCGGTGGGTGGGCAGTTGGTGTTTTGCAGATTGCTTTCGCATCCAGCCTTTCACAGGACATTTTTAGAAATAGAACCATTTTTAGCGATTTCCACCACCAAACCTTTTGGTTTGGAAGAATCGTTGTCACCAGCGATTTGAGCATCTAAACATGGTTTCGGGTTGACTGGCCTCAGTGGTGAAAGCGCACATACTGGCCTGGGGTTAATGTGTGGACTCATGGGTATTTAGAGATGAATTCTGTTGGAGGTTGCTGAAGAGTAAACTTTAAGATATGTTTTGTCTCAGGCAGGCAGGCAGGCGGACAGGCAGACAGGCAAGCAAGTACGCATATAGGTTCTCAGTGCGGAACCGGGCATCTTAATTCCTTGCACCACAGCACACATCAGCCATCGCTTGAAGTTAATCGTTTGGCACGCTACCACTGCCCTTCATTGCATCACAAATCCACATTCACCACCTCAGACCTGATCACATTTGGTCTTTCTGGTTTTGCAGGTGAGCATGTGCTTCATAGGTGGCCATCTTTTTCACCAGCAATTCTTTCAGGGGCACTGGGCACCATCCGTTTAAGGCGACCTCAGGCAGCGTCCATCCCCCTGCAGTGGATGTTCGTCACTGAGTGAGTGGATGTGCCACACTGGTTGGTTTGCGGCTCCAGATCGAGCCTGGCTCCAGTGTCCGATGTCAGAGTTCCAAAAACGCACAAGCTGTTCCACAGGTGCCTGAAGATGTGGCATGTGGTTCGAACCCCTAGACTGTCAACAGCAGTGCCTGCATCCGCTGTCAGAGCCACGTCTCCCACAGCCTTGAAGCCGCCTTTTGGCCCAGAGACACAACAGAAAGGGGCCGGAGAATTCCACTCTGGAAGAGTCACGACTGGAACCCCAAACCACCGCGAATTTGTAGAGGAACCGAAGTCTTCCAGTCTGGTCCCTGAAAACAGGTTCTGTGGGTCTCTTCCCTGCTGAAAACGCCCTGACGCCAGCCTGCTCCGCCAGCCTCCGCCCAGGAACAGCCTCAAGGAGTTGGTGAGCTCCGTGGTGACTTTGCGAAAGCGCCTGGCAGGGGCACCCGCCCACAGAGATGAGGCAGAGGCCTTGCTAGCTCCACTCCAGAGGTGCGGATTGGTTGGGTTGCTCCATCGCCTCGTCCAAACGAGGTGTTGACACTGAGATGTTGTTGGAATCCAAACCCTCAACTTCAATCATCAACCATCCCCCGACTCGGATGACTAGGGTTTAAACCGCATGGAACGTGAAAGCTGGGTGGTGTTTGTTCGTTCACAATGAGAAGCAACAGATGAGCTTTGTTGACACCGAGCTTGCATCCAACGACATGGCACTGACACATGACTGTCCATGCCAGTTTTGACAGCATCTCATCCTTCAAACTGAACAAAATCGAGCCGGTTTGCTTGGATCCAGGTTTGAGTCCTTGCTGCGTTCCCAAATGAAAGACAGCCTCCAGATGTAAAGAGCAGATCTTTGCACGAATTGTGTGGTTTTTTGTGCATTAATTCATTGACTCAGATGCCGATCGATTCCCGACTTGCTGCAGAAATCGCGGCAGAAGCGTTACGAGCTGAGCGTCACTAATTCAGGTTGGCGGCATAGGTGAGAGAGATTGTGAGACACAATGTATAGCTGCAAGTCTGCACTATGCGGGCAGTTGAAAAAGGAGAATACTTGCACATGTGTCGATCATGTAATCTTTGGTGGTTGCTATGTTACTCTTTTGAGCCAATCAAGAGATGTCACAGTGTATATTCAGGGGACCACACTTCAAGTATTAATCCACAAACTAAATCTGCTTGTGATCCTGACCGTCTCCACTGCTTTCCGAGCTTGATCCGAATCCACGCCTTCCACCACGTTTTCCATCGGTGGCAGGTGCGGGCGGCCCAGTAGTGCTGCCCCGCTCTCCTTGTTGACACGGGCGACGATGAGCCCCAGCTTCCAGGAGCACCAACGCGGAGCGAACCGGCGACCGTGACGGTCGATCGACTGGGTGGAGGTTTCAGGTGTGGGCCTGTACTGGCCAAAGACCATGTCCTCGCTTCTTGGAAACAACGTTGCTGTGGTGATTTGCCATTGAAATAGCAAGGGATGACGACTGAGTCGAGGATGGACTAGATGTCAGGTTCCTGTCTTCGCTGCGACCGAACCGGACACCCCCTTAGAACCGGAGGACGAACAGAAGCCGCCCCTTACTGTAGGGGGTCGAGGGGGTTCTCCCTATAATACACCCCACTCCATGGGACTGCCATATATGCCGATCAATTGACCCCCCAAACCACCCTAATGTAGGCAGTCCTATGGCAGTCCCATGGAGTGTCTGGGCACACGTTGTTCGGTTGACTCCTTCGGATCCTACAGAGTCAGCAGCCGATCCACTTCTGCTTGCTGAAGCAATCGGGACTGGACGAATGGGCCATCGAAGGCGTGAAGCAGGCCAAGCTTGGCGCCTTTGATTCAAGGAATGCTCACCCCAAGAAGTATGTCTTGAATTCTTTGGATGATGTGGTTGGCTAAACCCAAGGATTGCTACCCAAAAATGCGCAAAAGGAAAGCTTGTCCTTTGATTCAAGGATTGCTCACATACAGTAATTAGAGCTGTCCGTTTTCGGAATATTGGAACAAGACTGGCACGCATCATCAAGGACTCCATGGTGCAGTTTCTCAGTCACTGCTTGTCCTTGGCCGTGCGCAACTCGCAACTGGAAAGTTCATCGGACCGACCAACACCTGGCCGGTCCGTGGTCGAACCTTCTGCTGGACGCAGCCCCCTTTGTAGCAAGGGGCAGCCCTTGCATCGCTTGCATCGCTCATCCGTCCTCTCATGGGACCACGGAAGCCAGCGGTCTGATTCGACCCACGAAGCCGAACCATTGCAGCCGTCTGGCCGGGGGGGCCCGCGGCCCGGGACACCTCCAATATCCCCACCTCAAACATGCGCGGCGCACGGCACGATGCCGACACATGGACAAGAAGTTTTCCCTCCAAACCTCATGGACACGGTGCAGACGAGAGTCATTCAGTTGCCTTATGGCACATGCCATGGCTGGCCATCCCAGATTTTGCTCGAAATCGAGTCTGGATGTTTGCAATCCGTCCCTGCTGATCCGTCCGCCAAGGGTCGTGATGGGGGATACGGTCTGGCTGGGATAACATGTCTGTCGCGCCAGATCGTCAGATGTTTGTCACGCAACACATGCCATTTAAGGATCACATGGAAAAGGCATGCGTGTCTTGCCTTCGTTTTGAGAAACTGTTTGATTCACCTCCTCTCCCTATCGTCTGACGAGGCTTCGGGTTGGCCAAGCGAACGGTGGCTCGCAGCCAGCGAAGCGTCAGGAACCTCAGCTTTGGCAGCACGCCTGGGCCAAAGATCTTCTCAAGGAGCACGACATGTCCCCTTTGCGCCAAGAAGGTGGGCACATGAAAAAAGAAGCCCCGGCAAAGAAGGAGCTTGTTTCGAAGAAGGCAACACGTGGTCACGCCTTTGTCCTTTCATCTGTGAGCAGAGGATTCCCTTTCAGGGATGCTTTGATGAGTTTTTGTTCGATTGTCGGACAGTCTTTAATTGTTCATCTCAAAAAACGGTACGTGCTTGGCATTTGGCCTTTGCCGGTGTACGTGCTAAGCGCACTGGCGCGGCCAGGCTTCTGCCACCTGGAGGGGGCCTTCGATCCGAACTTGGCCGCACGATGCTTGGAGGAGCGGAGCGAACACAGCACACAATCTCAGAGTGGCTGAAGAGATACCCTGATGCTTCCCCCAAGTTGAGAATCTGGTGGAAACATCCAAGTTCGACTGACCAGGGCTGACCCGTCTCGCCTGAATTGGGTAGAAAGAGGGTCTTCGTAACCAGATCCGTGCCGTTTCCAGACTTCGGAGACCCGTCACCCAAGCGCAGTGCCGGCCGCTGGACCGGTGCGAACGCAGGAGTGTCGAGCCTTGGATGCGGACTGTGCCACCACAGTGACCACCAACCGCTGCAACCGTGGGCGACTTGGGCGAAACGGAGAGGACGAGAGGACGTCGCTGGAAGACCTATAGCTTCATAGCATTGGGGGTATGTGAGATTGCCAGGACAAAGCCAAGAGAGAAAGTTTGGAAAGGGATTCTGTCAGTGGATGTTTGGTTTCTGGCTTCTGGGTTTGGCATGGTTTGGCGAATCGTTACACATAGTTGGTGTGTTCTTTGAGCATTTGCGGGAAGTTCCTTTGGCGCCAGAAGCTCGGCCTCGAAGAGACAGGGTGCCCAACTGATTTGAGATGGGAGTGAACCTAGGAGGGGTTGTTGATGTGTGAACCTGTTTTGTGATTTGTGACTTCAAGATATGCACCTTCTATGTTCCTTAACACATTGGTATCACATGGTTTTCTGCCGGCTGTTAGACCACCGAATATTCGCGTTTGGGAAGACGCCCAAGCTTGGAGGGGTGTCTAGCGTCTAGTCTATCCATCAAATTTTAAAGCTCGAAGACTAGTTTTATTGTTTTCCCATACGCCCACATTGCCTCCCACGTAGAGTACGAGCCGGTGTACATCATCGTTCCAATGAACATCACCGGTGTACACCTGTCTCTGTGGTGTTAGGCTCGCACATCCTTTCCTACACATGAAGACGCGCAATGAAATCTGACGAGAGAACACTCTACCGGGAAGCAAACCAGGCAAGGCGTCACTTACTGACTCAGTGACTTAGCGTCCCAGACAAACAGCAACACAAAAGTCAGCAGGTTTCCGTCGAATGACATTCAACCCCTTGTAGTTGCATCGTTTCGTTTGTGATCCAACCAGTGTTGTCGCCTCACTCCAGATGGGCACGCACTTCCAACCCCTCCAATCCGCATGGGTCTATATCCTTTCTACTTTTAAGTTTTTTTTTTTTTTTTTTTTTAAGTTTATCCTGCATCATACAGTCAATACTCAATACATACAATATCATACAATATATATTAAGAACATCCAACTTGTAGCCTTTGTGGCCATCTCCTATGCCACCCACCCCATCCCATCGAGGTCGCGGTCAGCCTGGCTAGACCTCCAGGATCTCTCACAGCTGCGGCCGAAGTTGCCAGCGCTCACCGAGCTCTCGGAGATGCTGGCAGGCCGCCGGCGTTGTTTGTGCAGAGAGTTCTGGTGGATATTTTTTATTTTCCAGAACTGGGTCAATCCCCTGGCACGAGTGTTTCTTTTTTAAAATATTCCCGAACTGGGTAAATCCTCAAATCTGCGGAAGATTTGTTTCTTTTTCCAGGTTCCTGGACAGCCAACTCCACCACCGGCCCGACGGCGTCCTGAGGCCTTCCTGTGGAGCTTCAGGCGGTGGCAGGCACAAGGCTTCGCATGCAGCCAGCCACCATGTGGCTTGGGAGTCTGTTTCGGGGGTAGAGGGCGAAACGGAGGAAGGTTTTTCGGTTGGCTCCAAAGAAAGCAACATGGAAGTTGAAAATGAGGCTGTATCAGCCTTGAGCTTCAAAATGGCCATCGGGTTCTGTCAAGAGAGCCAAGTTTAACGCTCAATACAACCACAAGATCTGACAGATGGTCCTTTCGTCACGAACCTATCCAGCTTCCGAAACCAGCACTGGAACGGTGCATCTCCTGCCACCTGCCAAATGTTGCGTTGTGCGCTGACTCCCATCATCTCTAAGACTTTCAGATTAGCAAGTGGGGCGAATGGCTTTGACTCCAGTCTTTGAGGCGCTTTGTTCCAAGCATTCGAACCCCCCATCACTGGGGCTGGGCTATCAAACAGACATTCAAACATGTCCTGCCGTGCTTTTTGTGCATTCAAAAGGAACGGTGACATCTGGACATCTGGTCCTCATCGACCTCCCTGAGTTCGACCGATCCCAGGATTGCGGTGTATCCCGAACAAGCAGCCAGCTATGCCCTCCACAAAGTGCTTGGGCTTTCTGTGTCACTGGGAGGGGGACATCGGGGGACATCTGGGGATGCTGTTTGTCATCACCACATGCCATGACCGGCATAGCTCGACTGTCCATGCTGTGGGTCTCGATGTGTCTCCGTTCGTTCGAGACGGGGAGACGGGAGCAAAGGGAGGCATAGTTGCAGGCCCAGGCATAGTTGCAGAGCTGTGTGTGTGTGTTTTACTTTTTCCAGAGCAAATGAAACAAATGACTCGAAGTGCCAAGTGAACCACCGGAACCACCCATGGAACTATCGATTTCCACAACAAACAGCTATGAAACATGTGGTTGTGGCCAGTGGTCATCCAATACTGTAATTATCTTCAACCCAGTCACTATAGACCGGCTCATATTTATTGATCAGTTGCTAGCTTTTAAGGACAGGGGCTCTGGCGACTCCCCACACCAGACTTTCACAGAGCATGAACCGGTCCAGCCTGACTGTAAAACTTCCGAGCAGGGGAACCATCAGAGGGCTGAACCATCAGGTTTGGAGGCCCAGAGGTTGGCACAGGTGTTGTTTCGGGTCAGCAGAACTGGGGATCCTGCAGCACTTGTATCGGGTCCGCCAGGATTCCTACTTCCCGCAAGACAATGATCCGGCCACCGGAGCTACCAGACGCTTTACGGTGCTGGCCTATTTCAACGTGTCTGGCCGTGAGTTTCTCACGGGTCGGATGCCGGATGCCGACATGCCGAGACTTTCCGTCCTTTCGCTGTTTGGACCAAGGCAATGGGGACAGGAATCCTGAAAAATCCTTCAATTTGAGCACAGATTCTTTTCTTCCGTGTGCTTGAGGTAATGATGCTTGTCAAACATAGTGTTTACCTAGAATAATTACCAAGGCTGGGATTTCCGGTGGGCAAGTTTTGCTGAGACATGCTGAGACGACTTGCTGTCTTTCATTCAAGCGTGCACTTCGGAACGGCGACTCTGACCCGAAGCATACCGGCTACAATGGGTCAATGGCTTCAGTCTGTGCTAGCATGTGCTAGCTAAGAAGGTAGTAAAAGGTAGCAAGAAGGTAGTAGTAGAAGCTAAGAAGCTAAGAAGCTAAATGAGGATCCCTTTTTGATTCTCAGCTACCATTTCCCCGAGTCCCGCCGTCGTTCTGTCGCCCGTCGCTACGCTTCCCAGGACTGGCGCCCGGGCAAGGGCGGTGAGCTCCGCGTGCACGCGCCCAGCGATCCCAACGGCGCCCGACCGGATCCCAAACGCTTTCAAGCGCTCGAGCCGAAGGCGCCTGTGAGGAGGTTTTGACCATCGAAAGGATGTCATTGCGAGCGATTCTTTCAAGCTTCTTTGTTGTTGTTCTTGTTGCTGCTGCTAGTGTTGTTGTTGTTGTTGTTGCTGCTAGTGTGGTTGTTGTTTTTGTCGTCGTTGTTGTTGTTGGTAAAGACAAAAACAGCTGCCCAACATAGTTGTCACATGTTGCAAGTCAGGGATTTCAAAGGGACACTGTTAGGGATAGGGTCGAAGGTTTGGAGAGATGTTAGTAGTTGGACTTCTTGCCGTTGTGGTACTAAAGTCTTGGTTGGTTTGTTTCTTGTTTTTTGATGTTTTTAAGGGTGTTGTTCTGGGGGGTAAAAAACAACAACGGGGTTGCAGATTTTGATTCTAGGGGGGGTAGAGACAACAACATCTTTCGGAGGGGGGGTTCCAAAAAAACAACAACGGGGCTGCAGTTTTTGTCTCTAGGATGTGGTAGAGGTTGCAAGTAGAAGTTTTAGAGAGGTTTAGCTGACCGGACCACTACTACTACTACTCCTCCTCCTACTCCTACTCCTACGACTACTACAACAACTGCTACTACTAAGTACTACCTGTCTAAAGTTTTGAAGTTTGCATATTTTTGGCTCATAAGTATCAAGTCTGACATCTTCATCCGTAGTACTCTGTGTTTTCATCTTCTGTGCTCGACAACTCTTTCACATCGACATGTTGCGAGCGAGGACGCAGACGTCAGGAAAGCAAGCCAGATGAAGAGCAGTTCCAGCTATTGTTCTTTCTGTTGCCGCGTGGCGTGTCTGTTCCCAGTGCCTTTCCAGTGCCTTTTCAGTGCCTTTTCCAGTGCCTTTTCCAGTGCCTTTTCACGGTTTGTGTGCGCCTGCCAGTGATTTTGCCATGTGACTCACTTTTCTGCTAAAAGAGATAGCTTTTCTTTTTGCTTCAGCAAAACTTACCAGACACACATTTTTGCTGGCAGGGCGACGAGAAAGTGCAAAAGGCACTGGAAAAGGCACTGGGAACAGACACGCCACATGGCAACAGTAAGAACAGTAGCTGGAACTGCCCGGCATCACTTGAAAACAACACACGCATGTGCGTCTGTAGGTCTCCGGTCGCCGTCCACACCCAGTACCGTAGATGGACGAAATATTCAAACCCTTTCAACCACGTGGGCCGCTTCTACCCCAAAGCTCAATGTTAGAGATGTTGCAAGAGTGTTTCGGCGAATGGACGAAGCAAATCAAACCCTGGAAACACAAATTCAATCAAGTTATGTTCAACATTGACCTTTGGGGGCCAAGGGTTGGCGGCAGTTATTGATACAAGGGCTTGAATACTTGGTGCATCTACTGTAGTACCACTACTACTAGCACTAGTACAAGCACTACCACTACTGGTAAAAGTACATGTTGGCTGGTTGTTTTCGGGGGGGGTCAAAAAACAACAACGGGGCTGCAGATTTTGTTTCTACCCCCTTGTAGAGACAAAGGAACAAGATCTGTTGTAACGGGGGTGCAATTTTTGTTTGTACCTTGTTGTTGTTGTTGTTGGTTTTTCAGAAGAACCGTCGTGGCGCAACATGGCGCCAAATTTGGGGGCTTTCGCCCGGGCCCTTCCCTGCCCACAGGCGGGCACTGTGGTGATCTTTGATAGTCGCAAGGTTTGGCGTCTTGGCATCGAAATGGGGCGGGAGCGGTGGACATGGCATCGGAATTGGATTGTCCATCTCACATTCTCCATGATGGCCATGGTTTTCACATTAGAGACATAAAGTTACACGAATTTGATAGGACCTGTAACAAAAGAACCCCTAAAGCTACTCACTGCTAACTCATCCAATTAATCCCATTCTCTTTTGGGAGCCAGGAGAACCGTTATATACTGTGGATAAATTCATAATACTAGATCCTCTCACAATGTGGGGACTTCAAACATTCCGCATGGTAAATGAAGATGGGGGGACCGTTGACCTCCAAGTAGACAGATGTTTTTGCGGACGACACCAGGGGACAACATCAGGGACGGCTGCAGGTGCTGAACCTTGAAGTCGGACTCGCCTCAACTGGTTTGACCAGCGGTCTGACGAGCAGACGGCCGCAGACCCCAAATCAGCTCGGATCGATGGTGCCAAATTGAAAAGGACATCGCAGAAGTCTGTATCTTATGGGATTTTCTCTGGTGCCAGATGTCCGGCACGTGCATCATCTGACAACGATACGACGATACAGGATATCATAGCGTATCATAGGAGATCCAACGGTCGTCCACTGTTTAGTGTGGTGTGTAGGCAGCGAGTAGTATAAACGGGTATCAACGCTGCCACCCGGAGGACTTCTACCTTCCAGCCCCCCGGAGCCACCGACCTCCGTCGTGCTCCAAGGCATGCTGTGGCGCCATCGTTGAACGGGGATCGCTGGGCAATGACCTTGTGGATACATTGACGAACGCGTCTGGCTCATGGGCACTAGCGAAAACAGCTAGATGAGCACTTGTTTGGGGTGCTTTGGTTTGGTGAGACAAACCCATTCCAGCAAAACCCATGAAGCTTTGGTTTGGTGCGAGTTCTTCTTCAAAATGACAATCAATCATCATCAATCATCTGGCTTAATTCAGCTCGAATGTGGACACACTGACCAACCCGGGTTGTGGTTGCTCGCCCTTCACCGTTCGGCTAACGACCTGTATACGTTTGTTGCTGCTCCCACTCGCTTGGTGGAGAAAAGAGGAACCATACAGGTAGCCAGCGGGCGCCAGGTGTTGTCATCCGGTTCCCATCCAGCCAGCGGCTTTCACCAGGATACTCAAAAAGGCTAGGTGACGGCTCTTCAGTGTTCGAGGTCCGTTGTATACTCCATCTCGAGGGTCCCATCAAGTTGACCCAAGGCGAAGAAGCTATACACCTAAAGATCCAGTGGTCAGCTACATTGGCCCCGAGTCATACCCAGATCAGCTCTGCATATTGAAGCCTACCACAGCAGTGGATTGCCCGAATGCCTTTGTGGAGAAAAGGAGGTTCGTTGGAGAAAGAGGAGCGTGGGAAGGTTTGAGGGTCTGCAAGATAGACCACTTGACAGGGGACGGGTTTGTTGAGAGGGGTTCTAGACCACCTGAACTGAACATCGCAGCTATTGTACGTGGGTAGAAATGTTTTCAGAGGTGACCAGTTGCGTTGCGCTCAATGATTTGCGTCCCTGGCCCTGGCTTTTGGCAGATAAATCACTTAGATACCCTTCCAGAGTAGCGAATCAGCGTCCTGAATCAGGGTCATGCTCCCAGAATCAGCGTTGGGCTTCCAGAATCAGCGTCTAGAGCAAAGGTCTTGGAACTAAATTTGGAAGCTGTCCACTCCATGCATGCTGGAGTTTGAACTCCAATTCAATCGCTTGAAATACTGTATTCAGTTGCTTTGCATTGTTTGGTTTCTCTGAGGGTTGTGATTTGGGGCTTGGCGTGGTGAGGCAGGTTTGGCTTTGGGTTGTCGGTGTTCTCGCCCCAGGAAGCCAGGCAAAAAGTTCTCATGTAAGCGCATATCAAGTTGAGGGAGTGGATTCGTGGAGATAAAAGTGACAGGTATTTTTTTTCAGGGTCACACGGCTTTGGGTTTGGCAGGCTTGGCGGCTTAGCTTTGCGTTGTCAGGGTCCTTGCGTGTTTGGGCTGGCTTGGTCAGGGTCCTTGGACAACATCCGACCCTGAACATCTAATACCTGCGCACGTGAACAACCCATGCACGAGCGTATACGCGTGTGCTTACGGTTGGAATGGCTCGTTACTTGTTTGAATTTTGCCACCGGCTTTTTGATTGGACTGGCCCTGGCTTGTGCCTGTTGCTCCGGATTTTACCATTGAGTGGCCCACAAGAGGTGTGCAATGTCGGAATGGTGACCTAGAAAAGGAGTTAGAAAAGGTGTGCAAGGTTGAATGGCGCCGGCTCCTTCCTGCTCTAAATTTTGCCCTCGTCCAAGGTTGGGGTGGCCTTTGGCTGACCCACAACAGGTGTGCCATGGCTCCTTATTGCTCCTCTTTGCTGTCAAATTACTTTTGGGTGGCCTGCAAACGTGCGGAAGGTTGGAATGTCTCCGACACCTTCCGGCTCTAAGTTTTACCATCAGGCCTACAAAAGGTATGCAGGGTTTGGCCGGCCCGCCTCCTTCCTGCTCTAAACGTTCACCCTTGGGTGGCCCATGGAAGGTAAGGTTTGCCCATTCCTGATCCAAAGTCGTATCTTCAGGTGGCCTGTATAAACCGTGCAAGGTTGGAATCATGGCCCTTGATACAATAGACCAACCACTCATACAGAGCGCATCAGGGACGTGGATCGAATCGAAGCTCCAGGATGCAGAAAGTCGTGTGCATCAACGAGCCAAAAAAATAACGAGTCAACCGTCTTCAACCGTCTTCGGTATAGGGAATGGTCACATCCGTTGCCATGGTTCTGATTCGACCCAGCGGATGCCGATTCGATCCACCCTCGTTCTTCTTGACAGCTCCCAATTCTGGCCCTCCCGATTCTGGTCGACACATTGTAGGTGGGACAAAGACTTTTTCTTGGCACGTAAAAATAGGTGGAACTCCAGCTCCTCAACCAACTCAAATCAAACCAGACGTGTCGAGCAGATGTTTCACATCCTGGTTTTTGTTTGTTTACAGGTGATGTTCTATTTTCCCTATGGGTCAATTTTCCCAAATCAGGGGAAGATGAGTTCTCTACCGATTCCTGGGTTCCGCCGCAGCCAAGACATCCATCCCCGTCCCCGTCCCCGTCCCGCCCCGGTTCGACAGCGGCCGAACCGGAAGGCTGTCGGGTGGAGATCCCTCAGACGCCGCTGGGAATGCACCGGTCGCATCGTAAGCCGTCGCGCGCCCCGTGCGCATCGGTGTGCATCGCAGGGTCGGTGTTTTGGAGGGATGGATCGCAGCATGAGGAGTTTCCTCAGGTGTTTTTGGTCAAGCAGAAGTGGTCAGGCCCTATGGTCCAACCCAAAAACGAGCTTGGGGACTGGCACGGCAGTCTGCGCAGCACCGAAACCAGCAGACTCCTCGCGCGCGAATCGTGACTCGTTCCCTCTTTGGGATCCGCAGGACGGGGGGGAAGGAAAAACCCGGTGAGGTTTGGCGATCGCCAGACAGCAGAGGTGTCATGCAGTTGAATGGGTCGCAGTCCAAGCAGCTCTTCTTTGATCTTCTTTGCTCTGACCTGCTACCTGCTACCTGCTGCTTCATATGCAAGATGCCACTCCAGTTGGTTTCCCATCTATGCGGGGACACGGTCTCCTACGTACCTCTGCAGCGGAATCAGCCGCTGGACTCGTCAGGCAAGACTATCATGGACACTGAAAACCACTGGTTGGTAGAGGAAAATAGTGTTCCATGGGGTCAGGACGGACCCGGGTCTATGTGAGTTTTGAGTGTAGACTTGACCGTACCTGGTGACTGCGCAAGGCCCGTACCGTGCGCCAGAGTTGATGAGGGGCTAGAGATTATTGGGGGTACGCACCTGCGCCAGCGGAGGAGTTGATTTGTTCTTCTGGAATACCTCCACAGTCATGGCTGCATTAGAACAACATTGCCCGAGATCCTCATGCTGCACTCCAGAGGAGTGCAGCTACTGGGCTTGTTGCAGCTTTTCTGCCAGAGTTTCACGAGCACATCCACAACATGTGCAGTGGACAACATGCTGAATATCGGGGTGACTAGCACCTTTTCTGAACCTTGCTGGTCAAACATGTGCTTGTAATTACTCAAAGACGGCCACGGCTGATGAACTATGAACATGCTTGTATGAAGGTTCAATGTGGCATACATTCATCATCCAAGCACCCAATCCCAGGCCAAAGAGTGCTTTCTCCTGGATTTGCACTAGAAATGATCATTTTCGATCACCCCGTTGGCCCCGTTGGAGCCTCAAAAAGCTAGCGGATGAGATCTGGTCTCCCTCTGAGGCCTGGTCTCCTTCCAGGCAGGTGAGGGGCGCTGCTGAAGGGCGTTGATGTGCGGCTGAACCAAGAGTTTCCAACGGTAGCTTTTGGTGGCGCGAGACTGGCGCTGGCGCACCATTCTGGTTCCAGGTGGCAATTCTTTGGCCTTATTTCGGATAGCTCAACACCAGGGAGATTCAAGAAGGTCGAGTTCCTTGATTGATGTTTTGGCCCTACACCTTCCTATTGGAAAAGTCTTACACCTTCCTAACAGGACGGCAAGCGACGTTCCCTATGTATAAATAGCTAGACAGAGGACATGTAACAGTAACTGGGTTTTCACAACCACAACAAGTGTCTTGCAGCTGTGCCCAAGAGTAAAACAATGAGTAAAACAGGATATCCTCAAAAGCTTCTTTAAACTTGTTTAAGACGCAGGCAACATGCAATGTTCAGTATCAGGCAAGGTGGAAAGACATTTTTTGATGCGTGATGACAATGGTTCACTGGGGGACAGACAGAAGTTTACTTGATTGCTTAAATACATAAAAATGGTGGTTTTGGATGACGGGACCAAGTTGCATGAAGGAGGGTAGGTTCAACCAAGGCTAACCACTGTCAAAAAGGAGAAAGGGTTTGACGAGAACGAACTTGAGATAAGGATTGACATTCTGCAGAGGATGAGATTCTTGTCAAGGAGAAGGCCTTGACAGAGGTTAACAAAAAAGAGAAACTTTTATATTAAATTAGAGAACACCACTACGGTATTTTTGCAAAATACGACGCACACATCTATCTATATATATATACAGGCTTTAGCAACATGTATGTTTACCCAGGTTTGAGGGCAGCCAAGTGGATAACACTACATACTCACATATACTCACGACTGTTGTTGGTAGCAACATGTTGGGCATGCTACAATGCTTTCCAGCAGATGCTATATAGGTTTGCTATGGTTTGCTAGACCCGTGGGCAGCAAGGACAACAACCGAAAGTCCACACAAAGGGTGTGAGCCTTTGAGTCATTGGGCGCCGACCAGGTCTTGACCACCTCCATCTCCGAGGAATCAGTCAAAGGTGGTTGCGGTGTTTTGACCTTCCTTAGACGAAGAAGCACACTCCAAAACCAACATCCCTTGCAATAGGGGGATGGCAAAACCAAAAAGCAAACCGTTAACACAACAAAAACTCGTGCACAACATGTATCAACAAGAAAGAAAGGCACACACCCATATGTTCTAGATTGAGGCTGCACTGGTTTTTTTCCTTCTTCTTTTCTCTTTTTGGAGTCACACATGGATGATCGCAGAACGAACACCAAGAAAACAAAACGCAGAGCAGATCTGCCAACGCTGCTCTACGCAGATCTGCCAACGAAGAAAAGGCGAAAAAGAGATGGGAGCGAATCCAAGAGCATGGCAGCGAAAAACCTCCGCCACCTGGCCCTACGGTTGGAGGCCATCGCTCTTAGGTAGGTTAGGCCATCGCTACTAGGCCCTACTCCCTCGTTTAGTGGCTCCATTCATGACTGGCAGGCTTGGTGGCTCTAGGCCCCCAATCTGAGAGTGGCCAGCGTTGGCACCCCTAAGACGGGGGTCCAAAACTGGATGTGTTAGCCGCGAATGTCCGGAGCATTGACATTCCTAGACACTTCTCCTAGTTGCACATGGAAGATGAGGGTCAGTGCAACACCAACTAGGTTTCTTCTGGGGAATCCGCACCAAAACAGCACCTTTTCTTGCACTGCACACCATGTTCTCCGTTCCACCTGTCCGGTCTGTTTGGACCACCGAGCCGGTGGTCCGCTTCGAGCGTCGCTTCGATGCCCAAAGGGTCTCCGAAGCAGCGATCCTCGTCGTCTGCTCGAAAAGAGCTCGCTGACTTCGGGCGGGTTTTGGACCGCGTTGGGACATGTCGAGATAAAATTGGGACCAAGAAAAACACGTGAAGACACACTACTGGACATTTGTGGTATTGAATTTGATGTACGGAATAAGGATATCTTCTCCAGGAACAGGGGAACCATTGGGAGGATCGTTTTCTACTTGCATTGCTAAGCGCGAGTGTTTGTAGAGCGCCGACCAACCTGCTTTGCTCCACAGAACCTCTATTTGTTCACTCCTCTTCACATTTCTGGTGCCTTCAACACCTTGAGTTGACTGATAGACCTATCTCACAGTTCGGAAGCCCACAGAGATCCAAGAAAAGAAACTAATTGTTAGAAGGACATCCTGATGCGTCCATGGGCTCGTGATCCATTTGGATTGCAACAAGCGTTCATGGGTAGATGAGCATTCTATCCATAGATCTCAAAAAACAACACGAGTCACTCTTTAAAACGTGATCATGGTCTTTTCAGCACAGGTACAGGTACTAGTCATTGACGTACTATGAATTTTGATCGTCCCATAGAGCCCATCGTCGTGATTCCAGCGACGGGAAGCAGCGACAAACGTCGCATGGGCGGGATGTTTGTGAATTCGCAGGCGAACGGGGCCCAAAAGCCGATCTGGGTGGAATTGTGTCGTGTCCAGGCAGGGTTTTACTCTACTGACCAGGAAGTAGCACACCCTGATATGATCTGAATATCATTTATCCGATACCCAGACACTCCGTGTATGCCATATATGCCTACATTGACCCCCAAAACCACCCTAATGTAGGCATATATATGGCATGCATGGAGTGTCTGGGATGTAAAATCAAGCATTTTTAGAATCCAATCTTGTGGGAGAAATCTGAGAGATCCTCCTAAACTTATCAGGGAAGTTGGCGACGTAAGCGATGTCAGACTCATGAGGAGTCTGACGAGTGTAGGTCGACACACCTCTGAATCAAGTGCTATCCGCAGGGCCCAAGGCTTGCTTAGGTACATGACATTTGATCACAGCAGCTGAAAAGATGCAGGGGGTAACTGAAACGCTTTGGTTGTATCTTCAAGACTTAGCGCATCATTGTGGAACCAAGGCCTGCCAAATCCTATCCAAGGGCGAATCGATTCAAACAAGGACGGAGTCGGGACTCTTCCCAACTTCAACAAACATCCAAAAACCAACCCTGGCCGGCCCCTCAAATACATTGAGTAGACTGTCAGTAGACTTGGCGGGTCTCGGCGAGGTCGTGGCGAGAACGGCAGCTCTCAGCTCGTTGGGGAGCGGATCCTCCCGACTCCGACCACGCGAGCCGCATCCGCATCCCACGCGATGGCGGACGACGAGCGGAGTTTGATGGGCGGCTCGTCTTCTGGAGGACCCGAGCACAGGCCGAGGGGTCCAGCACAGCAGGCCCAAGCCCAGGTCTCATATCGATTTGCTTCAAGGGACTATCCTTCCTGAATAAATGGGAGAAAGACATCAGTGTACCATATAGTATGTATCATTGATGGATCAAGTCCTAAATGGACCACAGAGCTACACCCAGTGGCGCTGGATGTGGATGGGTTCTTTGCTAACCGAGTGGTGGTGTTTCATGTAGTGGAAGGCTTGCCGAATCTTATGAAGACCTTGTTGAAATCTGGTCTTTTTTCGGGCTTTCATCTCCCCCCAAACCAGCCAAAACCCTCCCAGTCTCAGGACCATCGGACTTCCGAAATCAGGGAGCCCAGGTCCTCAGGTATCGTTTTTTTTTTTGGAACAAAGAGTCTCAGGGGATCGGCTCCGATCGTCACCGAAGTTCGACCGGTCGCCCAGCTCGCTCTGCGCGGTTTTGGTGCTGCCAGACCTTGGTCCAAGAACTCTCTCAGCAACAGCGAGGACGAAACGGGCGAGAGTGGAGAAGCAAACAGAAGCATGCACAGTGCATATCCCTAAAGCCCTGAAGAGGCAGATTGTGATAGACATGTTTTTCAGGTCCAGTGTTGCAAATAGAGTGAAGGATACAAACTTGGATCATTTTGATGAAATACACAGTTCTGATTGAAACATCACTTTATCATACTTTATCATCAGTCCTTAGGTGAAACATCCAAGCAGCGCACATCTCGTCAGGTGCCCCGCACCAACTTCCGAGAGGCGACGTAGCGTGGTGGACGCGACGTAGCGGACACGTTGTCCCAGCGTTTTACGGACGTTGCGCCCCGAGTGACGGGATGCAGTTTCAGCATGCAGTTTCATCATGCAGCTTCAGCATCGTGAATTCGTTTTCGCTTTTGGGGTGAGGGTTCGATGCTATGATATAATAGTTGAAAGAAAGATGCTATGATATGGCTGATATAGTTGAAAGAAAGATGCCGGAGTGCACAGTTTTCTACATCAACTAGTGATTGGAAGTGGACGCACGATGGCAAGCTGTCTCACGCGACATCGGTTGATCCGTGGAGAGTTGATCCATAGGACCGGGTCTGTCCGTTCTGACCTGTAACAGTCTGTAAACAAAGAGGCCTTGTCCAAAGAGGTCTGTGATATGTCTTTTTTGCACAAGTCCTCTACTAACCATCATCATCCACTACAGGTAATAGGATAGACCCAAATTATCACTATTTTAATTTTAGAGATGGAAAGGCCTGCAACTGAGCCATCATCCACTGTTACTGGCAACAGGATAGACTCAAGTTGCAAAACTACTAGGGTGACCATGCCCACTAGGTTGGAGGCCATCGCTCCTAGGTTGGAGGCCCTCGCAATTAGGAGTCGGTGGACCCAACATAGCATGTTCTTGTTCGGGGTCGGTTCTGAGTTTCGGATGCGCCCTCTCCAGATGTCGTATTTTTCCAGACAAATCGCTCGTCATGGGATTGGCTGGGTAAGAAAAGGAACACTCATGGACTCTACAGTGAATGGTAGGCATGTGTGGAGACGTAGGGATTCTGTGACTCGCAAATGTTCATCAAATCACGTGTCTCAAACACATCCAAATCTGGAGATCGACCATGCCGTGAGCAGTAGGTACCAGATAGTTCGCCTAGTTTCATGTTAGGGCCACCCCAATGGCTGGTTTTGCAGCGGAGCCCGAGGCGCTGAAGATTCATTTGGCAGACTTCCAAAGCAGGCTCATCGCAGAGTGCGGGAGCCTAGGTGGGTCAGTTCCTATCCCAATCAGGGCCAGAACAAGTAATTAGATGAGTTTGACAAGAATTCCAAATGACTCACCCTGCCGCCACAAAGTATTCGCTGATTCAACCCCCAAAAGGGTGTTGGCTGAGAAAAAGCACCAGGCACACTGGTCAGGGGAACAACGGTTTCCTTGAGCGAGCAAATGTGCGTGTGTGTTTTGACTGTAAACAAGTCATAGGCATGAATGGCTACACTCCTGGCTCTGTGCGTTTGGAATCAGCAGACCGCTTTATTTTCGACTTCCCCTACTTGGCAATAAGAACCTGCTGCCATTTTCTTGGCAAAAGATCACAGAGATGAGTTGCAATAAGGGCAAAAGTCAACAAGCAACTTTCCTGTTTGTCTTCAGATTGTCCCACACTAATCATAGAGTAGGGGAGCATGTGACAATAAATTCAGACATGAAGCCAGACTTTTGACCTTTGTCATTGTGTCACTGTTCAGACCTACTGGTGCACAGTGTCTACCTACAATTGGCGTATCTGGAGTTCCACTGATCATGTAAGAGGAAATTGGTCGCTATTCAGGGTGGTCACACAAAAAACATACACACATGAAGTGCCTTCAAGTTCCCTGATGATTACAAATGCATGAGGGCGTTTAATAGATGCGGCAATGCTCCAAACCCTGGCAAACAATCAGGGACTCACAAGTTTGACGATGCAATAGCCGTACCTCACATGCATACACTAGATATCTGATTATTATATTCACATATATATATATATACATACATATGATCGTGGAAGAGTTAGACTATGAAAACATGAAGCACTTTCAACGCAAGGCCATGTTCTTATGGGTTTTGTAGCTACTAGGAGCCAAGGGCATTGCTACGAACGGAGCAAAGAAGCTACGATCGGGGCTCCTGGCATCGCTACTAGGAACAAGGACGCTACTAGTAACAAAGGGCATCCCTACTAGGCATTCCTACAAGGGCATCCCTACAAGGCCATGTTCTTCTGTTTTTGTGTTCTTTCCTACATATTTCATCTATAATGAGATGGCGGCAGGTCAGATAGTCCTTAGGTTGCATAGGCTTCGGAGAAGCCGCTTCGTAACGGTTGTTTCGGTCGTCGGTCGTCGGCCGTTTTGGGTCTGGGAGACCCAAGGCGGCCCAGAACAGCGTCGTGCGCACGTGGTACATATGGATAGAAGAGTATGTCAGTATGTCCCATCAAACAGTTGTACATTTGGAAGGAGTTGGCATCGGTTTTGGGACGAACAAGGTCTGTTTTGGTAATCTCATCAGTGATTGGTATGATTCAAAGGTCTTCAAAATCCAAAGCCATTTTAGCCTGCCCTGTCCAAGGTTCGGGAGGGCTCAGAGATGGTCTACTCAACACAAACACCCACAAAACTGATATCAGGAGTTGGTTGTTTTGTTTCACTGGATTTTGCTTGAGGTGATTGTGTACTTTTGTTTGGACAGCCCCAAGTTCACCTCTTGCAGCCCAGCGTGAAACCTGTGTTTCTTCAGCCGCTCAGCGCTCTGCCGGGTAAAACCGGGCGCGGAGCGCTCCGCTGCTCCTCAGGCATGAGAGTCGCCTGGCGCCAGACCTCCAGAGGCAGCGTGACGTCAGTTTCGCCTGGCTCCGGTGAGCAGTCGACATGGAACACATGTAGACTCTGGATTCGTAGTTAAGCCGACAATGGATTGAACAAACCTCAAGAAGGCTTGGGGTTCAGTTCATCAATCAAGAGTCTACATTGGTATTTCTGACCCCCCAAAAGCAGCTGTAACAGTGGTTTCAGAGGTTTGGGGTGCCAGTGCCATCGAACCTCTGAAACCAGTGTAAAGTAAATCTAATTTTGCCGTACTACAGACTCCCAGGTACCAGTGTACATTTGTGAGATCATCATAGAGTCGGGCTCTTTGTTCGAAGAAAGAAGACATGTACCTTGAAAGGTGGAGTCGGCACGGCTGCAAGACCGAGAGCCGTTTTCGATAGAACAAGACGTCTCGGCTGCAAGATCCCCCTTTCAAAACCCCCCCCACAGTATGCCGTCACCTCTCCCCTGCCCACCATCTCAGCTGCTCAGCTTGGAGCTGTGGATCGAAAGCCTCCGCGCGGAGAACGAACGCTTAAGAGCTTCGATGCCGGAGGAGCCTTTGCTCGGACGCGGTCGGAGCGCGGGAGCCGGGGTGGATGAATTCTCGGTGGGCGGGAGCCAAGAATGGGCTGGAAAGAGGTTGGAGCGGTGCCAAAAGCTGGTGTAGGTTGAGTGGGTGACTGTTAGAGTTGGCGAGGGATAGCACTAATTAATTTTTCTTTGTGCTTGATGACCTGCAGATGGAGTTCAGGTTGACGGATTTGAAGAGATGTTGCTCAATGTTAGCTTGGCAACTGCCTCTTGACCGTGAGGTATTGCAGGGTACTTGTTCATCTTCCTGTTCTATCCAACACGATGGTCTCACCGGAAAGCCATTTGGGCCTGAAGCAGAACCTGCTTAAATAGGACATGCACCTGGTCGCAGAGAAGCAGAACTCTCGTGAGTGGTTCGTGACGGGTACTGCTCAGGTCGCTGTGTTTCCTTCGATGTTTTGCGGAGGTGACGGGTCTGGTATCGAAAGCAGATGGACCCCGACCAGTGACTGGAGTGAAGGTGGTGGAACCAGGTTTTTGCTGATTTCATGGGCTTACAGCCAGTAGCAAACTAAGTAGCCCACTAAGTACTGCAAGCACGGCATAGTGGGTTCATGCCATCGTGGGATTAAAACTCCCTCCTTTGAAGGTCAACGAGGTCAACAAGGGTTGAGATTGGGGGTATCGGAGACCACATCCCCTTAATAAAGGTGGTGACCTGATGATGGATGATGGTTGATAGGATTCTGTGTGAACACTGAGGCCAGTGTGAGGGGTACTCTTTGCGAGCTTGAACACGTTAAAATATATAGTATTTTGATAGAGTTTTAATTAGGGAAAATGAACGAATTTTGCTAGAGAGGTTTTTAGGGATTGTGGAACAGAGATTGCTGGGGATAACATTGGCAGCTTAGATTGCAGCTCAAAACAATATACGAATTAACTATTACTATTTTCTCTGGGTAGCTGGGCTTGATTAATAGGGGGAGGTTTCTGCCAAGAAATCAGAATATAGGGTGATGGAAATGGTGAACTCCTGGTTTTGAATTAGTTTAGTATTGGGGGCTCGAGCTGGGCTTGATTCATAGAGGGAGGTTACTTAATCCTAGCTTTGCATTATCGAGTGGGTTAAGCTCGGGACATACCATGAAGCAAGGGAACGAAGACCACATAGAAACATGTGAGGACAGCCAGTATGATGAAAATGGTGAGGTCATGAAACAGCCTACGCGGCTTGAGAATGGAACAGTATCGCATATATAACCTGTGTTCGAGAGAATAGCTGGCCTTTGGTGAAGATTTCTGAGGTTCTTGTGCCTGCAAATGTTCCTCGCTGCCGATACTGCAACATCTATTTGCCACTGGGTGCGAAGCCACCAACCAATAATTGCTCTGAATGATGGAGAGGTTTCGAACGGTGCACCTCTTTGGCTTCTCAGAACGGCCCCACCACAACGCGGACGACGTCACTACGCGTGACCGGCTCGCACCCGATCCACGGGAGAGGTCGGAGAACCCCCAGCAAAGCATCGGTCGATTCCACGAAAAAGGTGGGCGAACATGGGAGACTAGGTGGCCCGGCTAGGCCGGCTAGGTCTTCCTGTTTGATACTTTTCGATTCAGGGAGGCCTTGAGTCAGGGAGGCTTGAGGACGACTGAATGGTTAGAGTGTCGCTGGCTGTTTTAACCTGGGCCCATCCCCGGTGTTCAACCTGCTGCCGGAGGACCACAAGGAGCATCGGGAACACTCTCACTGCAGAAGAGAAGTGAGTCACTTGACGACGGAGAGACTGGACACCACTCCGCTGAGTAATTGCAACACAGTTTGGCTTGTTCCGCCTCACACTATTCTAGAAAAGAATGAAGAACGCTATGTGAGGAAGAGAGATCATTGGCTGATGAAGGTTCTCTACACGAATCATGTGACCCAGATGAAACAATGACTACTGAATGACAAGAAGATAACCAGGAGCTGACAGAAGATATCAGAAGATACACCAGATAAAAGGTAAAAGGACACAACATAACCAGATGCTGTTGACCAGATATGTAGGCAGATTACCCAAGTAGCATAGCCAGATAGAGGTCATACAGTGTCCAATGACAGTTCAGAATCCTGTGTTTCTTACCATGGGTCAGCCATGGCGTGGCCCACTTCAACATCTGGCCCACTTCAACTGTCTTTGTGAGATCGACAGTGCGCACCATGAACTTCGCGTTCGCCTGGTTACACCGAAGGTGGCTTCCCACCGGGCACAGACTCTGGACGTTCCCAGGCGCCCGAGCCTCCGCGATCTCCTCTTCGCCCGTGCGGAAGGCGGGAGAGAAAGACATCACCGGGGTCTTCGCAGGTTCCAGACGAGACGGACGTAAGGCTTGACCGACATGCACAGTTTTTGCCTAGTAGTAGTAGTAGTAGTAGGAGTAGTCGTAGCGGTAGTGGTAGTGGTAGTGGTAGCGGTAGCGGTAGGGGTAGTGGTAGTGGTGGTGGTGGTGGTAGTAGTGGTAGTGGTGGTAGTCGTGGTAGTCGTGGTAGTAGTGGTAGTAGTGGTAGTAGTGGTAGTAGTAGTAGTGGTAGTAGTAGTAGCAGTAGTAGAAGTAGCAGTAGTAGAAGTAGTAGAAGTAGTAGTAGTAGTAGAAGTAGTAGTAGTAGTAGAAGTAGTAGTAGTAGTAGAAGTAGTAGTAGTAGTGGTAGTAGTAGAAGTGGTAGTAGTAGAAGTAGTAGTAGTAGTAGAAGTAGTAGTAGTAGAAGTAGTAGT
>CAXAMN010006780.1:834952-882910 GCA_963970005.1 Durusdinium trenchii
GTAGTAGAAGTAGTGGTAGTAGTAGTAGAAGTAGTGATAGTGGTAGTGGTAGTAGTGAATGGTAGTGGTAGTGGTAGTGGTAGTAGTGAATGGTAGTGGTAGTGGTAGTAGTAGTAGTAGTAGTAGAAGTAGTAGTAGTAGTAGAAGTAGTAGTAGTAGTAGTAGAAGCAGTAGTAGTAGTAGAAGTAGTAGTAGAAGTAGTAGTAGTAGTAGAAGTAGTCGTAGTCGTAGTCGTAGTAGCAGTAGTAGTAGTAGTAGTCGTAGTAGTAGTAGTAGAAGTAGTTGTAGTAGAAGTAGTAGTAGAAGTAGTAGTAGTAGAAGTAGTCGTAGTCGTAGCAGTAGTAGTAGTAGTCGTCGTAGTAGTAGTCGCAGTAGTAGTAGTAGTAGTAGTAGTAGTAGTAGTCGTAGTAGTAGTAGTGAATGGTAGTCAGTGGGTGATCCCTAAAGGTCCCACGTCTTTTTGTGTCTCGGCCAGGCCCCCTCGGAACGGAGGTCCGGCCGCAAGACCATGGTCGCCACATCGGTGGCCTGGCGACGTCTTCAGACGGGTCGCCTGTTGGAGTTGCTGTTGGATCTTCAAGAGCACGTTGCTGTTGGAGTTCTTTTTTTTGGAGGGTGTTGGAGGTCTTGAGGTTTATAGCTACCTTCACTGAAGAGCATAACTAGGAGGCAGGAGGTATTTCTTGTACACCACCTGCCGTTTGTTTCTTTCTCTTTTTCTCCTTGCGCATTATAAACAACAGGCAACTGCAAGCCATCAAACTGCAGAGATGCAAAGATCTCGGTCACCCCTACACCCCGTCTCCGTCCTTCTTTCGGTCTGGAGCTGACACAATAGGTCCTGCTCTGGACATTCAGCATTTGCTCAATTCGAAGGTTGACAAGGGTAGGTTGAAAGCAATTGCCAAGAGTTCGACATCTTAGGCAAGGTCAATACGACCTACTGTATGTGATGCTGGATAGGAGATTCACAAGCCAGGCCAAATTCTACCAACTCTGCTGTGCCCAAGCTTTGACCTTCGAGTTTGATCATATAGTTAATCTTGATTATAATTCAGTCACTGAACCTGATGGGAGCCTCACTCTAAAGAGCCTTATGCTTCAGGGAAATCCAATACGAGGGATTGTCAGGCTCATGTGTAGGCGTCCGGTCGGGGATGAAGATGGGGACCGCACCTCAAAGCTTGACCATCCACCGGAAGCGGCCATCGAAGAATACTTTAAGAAGCCATGTTGCTTTTCGCACTGGTCAGACTCACATGGAATATGGACCTTCGATGTAGACCACGCTCCTTTAGAAAGGAACTGAAGGGACCATGGAATTCATTTTTGTTGCCACTTGTGTAACGTTTCTATGCACGAATAATCGGCTGTGAAGCTGAGGTGAAGAGCCGCGGAAGGCGCCGAGCGTTTCCGGCAGAGTTGGACGGGCGGAGATGAAGATGAAGAACATGCAAACATCGAACGCTACAAACGGGGCGACCCTGGCATCGCTACGACCCGTTCGCGTCCGGACGCGAAACGAAAACCGGGGCGACCCTGGCCGTAGGAACGGAGCTGGAGTGATTGTGGCAATGGACAGGGAGTCATGATCGAGCTTTTCCTATCGGAAAGCATGATGGAGCCAAGTAAGCGTGTAACTAGTAACTAGCGGTGACCGTGATCAAATAGGAGTGTGGCTGCCTAGGCCTGTAAGTGTCCATGTCAAACAAAAAGTACTCCTTCCATTTAGATGTAATATAACGCTTTTAATCTGTAAAGCCCCTTTCTGTTGAAGAGAATCGGCAATAAATCAACCTCTCATTAACATACTGCCCCTGCCCGAGCACTTGTTTGGTAGCCGGTACACGGCCGAAAAGCCTACCTTGGCTTTGCCCCTGCGGGATGCCCCATCCAAGATTGTTATGGATCTGGCTAGAGTTCTGCAACATTGAGAGCTAGCGAGTCATTGGAATGATAGACAATATAGTTGTGACTATACAATGGGCCGCGACTTAATGTTGGATCTTTTTTTGTTTATTTTTTTTTTTCGTGTTTCGTGGCAGGTGCAGTACTTTGTGGACCTTGCAAAGCACATTTCGTGGCAGGCGCAGGGCTTTGTGGATGTGGAAGTGCAGAGTTGGTGGCAGGTGCAGGACTTTGTGGGCCTTGGAGTGCAGATTTTGTGGCAGGCGCAGGACTTTTTGTGGGCCTTGAAGTGCAGATTTCGTGGCAGGTGTAGTACTTTGTGGCCCTTGGAGTGCAGATTTCGCGGCGGGCGCAGGACTTTGTGGACCTTGAAGTGGATGTGGAAGTGTAGAGTTGGTGGCAGGTGCAGGACTTTGTGGGCCTTGGAGTGCAGATTTCGTGGCAGGCGCAAGACTTTGTGGACCTTGAAGTGCAGATTTCGTGGCAGGTGCAGTACTTTGTGGATGTTGAACTGCAGATAGATAGATAGATAGATAGATAGAGGATGCATATTTGCTTGGTTAGAAAGTTTTGCACCGGGGAGTTCACCTTAAAATATTGATTTCATGGCAGGCGCGGGTGTCGGGGATGAAGTGCAGATTTCGTGGCGCGGGGGGGGTTGGGGGGTGGCGCAGCGCCCCCCCCAGCAGCACACCAGATCCAAAGGTGAGCAGCTCGTGCTTGCTTGCTTGCTTGCTTCCTTGCTTGCTTCCTTGTTTGGTTTCGTCTCTGCAACGAAAACAACAGGAAAAGCAAATGCAAAAAGAGAAAGGAAAACAGCTGCCAAAAAGAAAGAAAGAAAGAAAACTAGATAGATATAGACAGATAGATGGATAGGCCAAAAAACCAAAAGCCACAAAAGCCAAAAGCCACAGAAACCACGAAAGCCACGAAAGCCAAAAGCCACAAAAGCCAGAAGCCACAGGTAAATTGATCGAGCTCAGAAAAGGGGCATGGATTTCACTCGCTTGCGTTAGTTCTATGTCAGCAAGTTCAAGAACAAAACTGGTGTTTGTTTAATTAGATATCTCAACCAATTTCAACCTGTTTATTGGTTTTGATTTTCTCTATAGTGGCCCTTGAACCCACACGTGTCTTGAGACAGATGTCTTTACTCTATTTCGACGGAATCACTCAGACTGCTCGGCTACCGAGGCGCTCCTCCGTGCGGGGCAGTAGCGTCTTCGACTTAAGGCGAGCGAAACGCGTGGGGGTGCGGCGGGCGACCCGAAAACAGACGGAGGAGACCGGAGCTAGGTACCAGGCTGATGGATGGAGCGTGGGAACCTGCGGGGGGAACCGGGTCGCGGGGCGGTCGGTTCACCCGGTTCACCCGTTTCGGAACCCATCAGAGCCGGGGCGCAGCCTGCCACAGCATCGGCAGAGAACGGTATTTGATTTTTTGCTGAGCCTAGCGGCCTAGCGGTTAGAGAACGGGTCGTTTCGTGTTGCGACGTTTGGTGCAGGTCTTGTACTGGAATGGCTGACTAACTTGAGCAGAACTAACTGACTAACTGATACGTGGTTGCAGCCATAGGACCGGACTTAAATAACACAACTGGTGCCAAATACGACTGGCTCAGGAACTTCTTTTTAGCCAGGGTGACTTGCATATATATTTACTTCAGAGGGTTCAGGGAAGACATCAACTCCCTTTCGTAGGAAGGAGTGGAGAGGCATGTCCCTGTGGTCTTCGATTTTGTGTCCTGTTTGTTCTCAGATGCGTTTGCGTCCTTGAAATGTTGTTTTTGAGACTATACACTCAATGAACGTCGGCTGAGTTGAGTGGTGTTCGAAAAGCATCACCATTGAACAAATCGGTCTGAATTTGTGACCTCATAAGTGCGCAAGTTCCTTCTGATCCAGCATGTAATCAGGTTCAAAAATCACCCACTGAACCCCCTGACGGACAGAGCCACAGCCGCGCAATCATGTGTAAGGCCATTGCGGCCATTTCCTGAAGATGAGCCAGAGAAGAAGGTGGCCGACAAGGTTGGTTGTGCTGTTATGAGGTCGAGCTGGTGGTGCAAGGTACTTCTACTCCACTCCACACCTGGCTCCTTTTGCTTCAACACGGCCAGTGACCTTATGCACGGTTATAAGGTTTTGCCAATCAGGATGATGCAAATGCTTTGAACCCAACAATCCTTGCCATTTGATCGGGTTATTTTGATTCACAAAGACGGTGGGCCCATGGTCAGGCAATCATCACCTCGTTGAAATAGAAAGGCCAACACTCTTGCCCTTCTGGAAGATGGCGATTTCAAGCCGATCTAGGTTCCTAGTTGCGGGATGTGGAGGGGCAAAATCCGACAGCGACCATTGCCAGAATTTCTGAGGTCAGTGAAAGCTCGAACCATCAGAATCAGGACTCATGGCCAGTGTACAGCGTTTCTGCCACTGAGATGCATGATTCCTCAGGGTAGGATCAGCTCTCAGCTCTGACTACCTCAGAACATTTCAGCTACAAGCAGACAGACTTGCAGCTTACATGCAGTCAAACATCACTCGTTCAAGTCTAGGCAACGTTCAGGTATGTTCAGGTCCATACAGTGCCTGTTGATGCACTACTCGTTGTAGTGCACTACTCGTCTTCGTCGCAGGATCTGGTGCGGGCTGCGTTGGCTGCCTGGAAAGAGCTTCCTGGCACGGTTGGAGGGGGCACCCGCAGAGCTTTGGGCGCCCACGCTGGGCGGCCTTCGGGGGCCGTTGATCCCCCAGCAGGCTCGACGCTGGCGCGTCGCAACAGGCGGGCCGTATCAAAGTGTATCGTACCATATCGAACCGGTATGTTGTCCATCGTTTTCCCTTGGGTGGCGAATCATGAGAAGACCTGTGGTTGATTTGTTCTGGATCTGGTCGGGTGGTTCGTGTGTCTCGCCAGACGTGCCTCGCGCTTCACTGCACCGAACGCTCTGGACGCAGTGGTTTGGCGGGTCGGTATGATCGATCTGCTTCCTTTTTGGATCGCGCAAGCCTGTTGATTCGAGAGCAAGACCTGAATGAGTCCAGAAAACACCTGAATGAATTGTTGAAGTTGGAAGGAGTTCTTTGGATCCACCACATGAAATACATAAATAAAGCAGGGTGACGTCCAAAACAGGGGGCGAGCAAAAGCCTAGAATCTCATATGAAACATACTTGGATGAAGCTAAGGTAGTGATTTTTCGGGACGAATTGAGGGATTGACTTCCAACTAGTGTCACCTTCCGATTCCGAACTGGTCCCCAGACAGTGGATACAGGGATTCTTACTTCTTTGAGGCTGTCCCCCGCTTTGCCTCCCAAACTGCCAACAATCAATGAACGCGACGTGATGGGCATAGCCTCGGCTGCCGGCGTAACGCCCTGCTACAGTGCTTTGATCACTGTGCCATAGTATAGGAAATAGGACTCTCTCTCTCTCTATATAGTTAAACAATTAATAACAATTATATATATATATGTACAAGTTTCCCCTGCCATCCTGTCTCCCAAGCTTGTCTCCCTAGTTGTTTCTTGCTTGTGTGAGCTACATTCTGCTGGGGGTGTATATACAAGCGTAATTGAAGTCTGTCCAGTATTTCTTTATTAAATTGTTTTTTTGTTCCATGTCACTGTCACTTCTTTCAAGGTCTTTGGCTCTTACGATGGAAACTTGTACTTGTTTAGATAGAGAGTCTGAGAACCTTTTGAGCGCCGGCAGTCTGCCGGTCCTTTGTCTCAAAAGACCAAGCCCATTCTCCGTTCGTCGTTTGGAACGTAGCACTCAGAATTACAATTTTTTGAGGTACAAAGTCCTAGTACTGTCTTTGGCGAAGAGTGGGATATAGTGGGACGTGTACCTTAGATTATTTTCACTCTTCCTTCAATCGTGTGTATCGTGTGTGTGTGTGTGTGTGTTAGTTTCCACGTTAGACTCCTTTTGGTATACTTCCAGTTGAACGAACAGGGAAACAGTTTCCTTTGCCAATGAGGCTTCTTGGTGCGGCAAAGAAAGAAGATCATTCTTGCTTAAACATTGACAAGCCAACTCAATGACATTTTCCCAGAAAACTTTGTTCTGACTTTCATTCAGGAACTGCAGCTTGTTTTTATTGTTTGCTAGATTGCAATATGCTGACCACTAGCAGAAGGATAGACGACAAATAGACTAACACTATGTTTTGCAAGCTTGTTGAAATACATCCTATATACTGCATATATATATATATACACGCAATATTTTCGACCTTCCAGTCCCCTGACGAACATGTACTGCAATAACAACCTTTGTATCCTGCATTGGTTTGTGTGAATCGTTGCCAGCTGCACAAGGGATTCTTTCGCAGTTTTTCGCAAGTGCTTCTTGGCCAGACTGTACGACCCCACCGAGGTTCACCTTCAACTACGTCCAAGATGAGGACGATGAGTCGGAACAAGAGATTGAGGTGAGAACCTTAAGAGAGCTCTGAGGAAGAAGGGACTTGTCAAGTCAGAGGTGGACTGATTTGGAACCTTTGTTTATAGGTGTTCTAGGCAATGCTGGTCAAACCAATATGGATACCAGACCATGATAGACATATTGGATTTCGTTGCCAAAACTTAGGAGTGGCCAAAATGGCAGCCCCAAACTGAAGCTTTCAAGAGCTGAGGCTTTCCACACAAACTTGACCACAAATGCTGGTGGAGACCAGCCTTGTTCCGCTCATCGCACGCATTCTGTGTGTCATTTTCGCCCAGCCTCAGGCTCTACGGCAGGCGGCCTATAAGGAGTGGCCGGAAGACCTGAACGGGAGCGAGTTCTGGCAGGTGCGACAAGGGCGGATGTGTAGCCGGAGGGAGAGAAAGGGAGAGAAAGGGAACTAGAAGCTACTACTAACAAGGGCATTGCGGCATCGAGACGAAGGCACCTTAGCTACTAGAAGCTACTAGCAGCTCCTGGCATTACTAGTAGCAAGAAGCTACTAGGTGTCTAGTAACATGTCGCCGTGACTTGGGTGTGTTCACTTGTGTTCGCGGTCAAGAAAGGTGAGAACGGATGCATTGGACCAGTCTTTCAGTCGACCAGGTGACCAGTCGACCACAGAGGGTTGGTGGAGTTGGTAGGTGGAGTTGGGGTTGGTGGAGTTGGTAGGTGGTGGAGTGGCGAATTTCACTGAGATTGCTGGAGTTGGGGAATTCCTTCAACGTGACGTCAACAGTGTTTCAAGAATGCTTCCGAGGCACACAGAAAGTCACACGCACACACACACCAACACATTTCAACACATGCGGTCTGTTTCCATGGTGTATATAATATATATATATATAATCATATTATGCGTGGTTTTTGGAGCGTCCGCTCACCTTGAGTAATCCCAACCTGCCATTGATCCGTCCGAGACCTTCCTTTCGTCGCGTTCAAACAAAACCGCTCTTCAGGCCCAGCTGTTCCGGAATGAGCTGGGTCGTACCATGTCGAGCGATCTCAGTGCCAGCAAGGAGCAGTTTCCGGAGCAGTGCGGGACGGGGATTGGCGGCCAGCACGCATGGACTTGTTGAAGCCGGGGACGAAGAATGTTCCAGTGGTGGGTTGATTGGTTCGTGGTGTGGTGGGGGAGAACTATCCGCTACTTAAGAGTCTTTGCACGAACGCATGCAGAGGTCGAGATGGACTAGGCTTGGATTATGGATTAACCAAAACAAGTGAGCAGCACTCGACCTAGGAGCATTGAATGGGGCTTCCTGTGTCCGATGCTTATTCTGTTGAGTCAACACCTTAAAGTTAAGGCAAACCCGTGAAGCTTTCAAAGGGGGTGACATCAGCGCCTTGGTGTTCCCCCAGTGATGTTGGTGGTTACCATAAGCAACTTCGCCCAATCCTGGGACCTGACCACGAAAGCGAGATGATCGCTCCGGATCCTGAGGATCCGGTGTCTTCGCTTCATGGGCCCCGAGTCATCCTTTTGAGTCATCCGTCACAGTGACGCGCCCGGGGTATTGAAACGTCAGTCCAGTCCTTCCCTTTGAAGGGAAACGAAGGATCAAAGTGCGGGAGTCAGAAGAGATGGGGACGAGAAAAGAAACCATGTGGCGCTGGGTAGAAGGGAAGAGTAGATGAACAGATAGTGACACAGTGACGCAGTGGTTATTACTTCTTATAGTGCTCCCTTGAATTTGAGACACTTCCAAATCTCTTGCAACAGGGAAAATCCACATCACCAGTCGCAGGTTTTCATGGTGACACATGTTCCCCTTTAGGCCCTTATCAACAGATGAGACTTCTTACCACATGGGCTGGGGAAGGATACTGGATACACCCGGCTCTTCCGGTGTTCGAAACCGGTGTCGACGTCCTCGGTGTCCCGGAGAAGAGGAGGCCGTTTTGGGTTGAGGTTCCGAGGGACGAAGGATGAAAGGTATGAAATGCTGCAGTTCTGTGGCCGTAGATGGTTCGCTGGCAGAATGTTCTAGGTTGTTTGGCAGGGTTCCAACAAATAAAGCACATTTAGGATCATTTACAAGTATTCTCAACTATATACGTCCAACAAAACACCATCCCCACAGGGTTCTCGAGATCATCAAAGAGACACAACTTCGAGCACATTTCGAGCACCATTTCGGTGAACACAATCTGTTCAGGGTTTGTAGGGGGGAATCACCCCATGTTGCAATTGGCTTCCCGAACGAGACACAGGGACCTTATAATGCCAACCGGTCGTTCAAGAGGTTCGTCAACACCAGTCCTCGGGACTTGAGCCATAGGGACTTTTGTATACAGATCATTCACTGAACAAGATGACCCTTTTTCAACCCCACAGACATTGCTATAAGATCGTTTCACCTTTCTCTTTCTGTCTCAACCAGATCCCCCGGTGTTGGCTCCGTCTCCGGACCTCGCTTCGTTCACCCGGAGCCCGGACCGCCATCGTCTCCCTTTCGCCGGACCGGTCCGTCGGTCCGTGCGACCAGGAGAAGTTGACCGCATCGGCGCCCTGTCACCGTTTCTACAGGCGGATCGGGCGCATGCGAAGCGGTCGACCTCCGGACCGGTCGAAGCGTCGGTCGAAGCGCGTCCGGTTCCGCCGAAGGGGGCGAAGCGTTTCGTCACGTCGGAACTCAGGGCGAGTTTTGACTCGCCAGGTCCGTCACGCAGAGGTCGGTCGCGCAGAATCAGACGCATCGATTTTGTAAGCTGAAGGATCGCCGGAATAGCATCCCACGCTTGGTCAAAGCAACATCCAAAGACTGTCTGCGGGTGTCCGGTCTCCCGGTGGTTGCACGATGGTATGAAGTGCAGACATGATACACCGCGATGATCCACTACACCATGAGAACACCATAATTTTTGTGTGAATGGCAGAATTCCACTCATTGATGACCGGGAGCATGGACTCAAACCATCTCAAAACCATCCAAAAGCTGATGAAAGGTGAGCATGTCCTCCCTTTTTCCCCACACCGAATCCCGGCGACGATTCGGCGTAGATTCGAGGGATTCGGCGTTGAAACCCGGTCCTGGTTCTGGTCCGACGCTTCCGGACGGAGCAGTGCTGGAATCACTAACATGAACACTGAAAACCACTGGTTTGTAGAGGAAACCCGTCTTTCAGGGTCCCCTTCTCAGGGTCCATGTGAGTTTTCTGGAGCAGTACTGTAGTTACTGGGTTAGCACTTGTACTCCCAGTCCTGGTCCTGACACACGCAGGAAGCACTTGGTGACCTCACCCTCCTCACGACGGAGGATGCGCCTGAGCTGCCAGAGCTGGTCTTGCTGTGTGGATCCAATCCGGTGGACCCTGGTGGGCCACCGGGTCAAAATGAACCGATTCATTCGTTCTATGGAAGGTTGAGGGTGGAGTTGCGGGTACAGTACCGTGTGTTGTCCTGCCTGGTGTGATGTGTTGCCCTTCTGGAATTCTTTATCCTGGCCCATGACTGCTACAGCTGCGTATTTAATCTGTTTCTTTATCGTTTGAATAATACAGCCTACCTGGCTGTACGTGTTCCTTGTTCTTATCTTATAGTATTGTAGTGGTTGGCTTGTTAGACTGACACACACACACACACACACTGTACAGTGACAGTATACTTTGCAGGTGATTTCTGATTCTGTTCAATGATGTTCCAAGCAAAGACTCTTCATCACTTTATGTCAATCCGTTGTGTTCCGGAATGCACACATTGTTCCTGTTGTGTGAATATGTGCTTCCTTCTTCCGAAAGTGTACGCACGGGTTGTATTCACCATACTGTATTCCCCAAGAAGAAAGGCGCTCCGGAAAGGAGATCGTGGCACCGTGGCACTGTGGCACTCAGGATTTGGGATCTCTGCGGCTTATGCCTGGTGATTTGGGCTCCTTGACTGAGGAAGGAGAAAAGAAGGAAAACGACCATGAAAAATACAATTCCCATCCATTCCCAGAATTGGTTTAAGGGAAGATCTACAGGAAAACATCTATAGTTTTGGGGTGAAAACTAAGGGCTTCCTGCAGATGTTCCCTTAAACCCATTCATTGAACAATGGAACACAATGGAACCCTGGTGATGCAGGACCCACCTGGGAAAAAATCCCCACCGTAGGAAGTCTCTCGTCATGTCATTTTGAGAGCGAAGGGTCAGGCAGCAAGCTAAACTGACAAAAGTGGCAAAAAGCATTCCTGAACAAGGAAAAAACAACTTTAGAACAGGTCGCTCAAGCCCAACGCAGCTTTTCTACGACTGCAGCAAGATGTTAAATGCCTACCTTTCGTCCCCCTTGGCACACTGCCGTAGCTGAAACCTGTTGTCAATCGTTTGATTTCACCTTTTGTCGCTGAAACAGGTTCTACTCTTGGTGATTCCGGATTCTGCAACACGTGGGGCCAAGCATTTGGTTGAACTGAGAGAACTGAATGCAGGTTTCAATACTGTGGTGATGTGTCAAAGCATCCTGATGACTTTTTGGCCTTCGGTGGGACATGAATATCACAAACCAATACAACCAATATATTTTGGTGCTCACTGTGTTCCAATCATATCTAGGCCACAGTACCCGTGATGAAAAACATGGTAAAATACGTGGAGTCAAAGCAATCTCACACAGTGAACAAGCTGGTGAATCGTTTTACCTTGCTTCATTTTGATTCTGCTCTTGTCGGCGTCGCTGAATATTTAATATCCACAATTGTCATTGTATATAATGACTGCCCATGACAACAACCCAACAACTTTCTGCAAGAATTTGATGGCGGCTGCACTGAGGACATTTTTGCAATTCCAATGAATGCATTTGAGTGGGACCCTCAGAGGGGCGGGCACTGATCAGAAAGCACCACCGAGCGCGCCGCGTCCTCGGAGACCGGAGCTGCTCGTTTTGGCTGGGGATTCTGAAAAACCATGTGACATCCCCAGCACCATGTGAGCAAACATACCCCATGGAGTGGAATCCCCAGTGATGTCCTTGGTCGATTCGGATTCATCCTTTGAAGGACATCCCCATGGGCCCATGTCTCTTGAAGCACCTCGGATGCCAAAAATCCCCTGCACCGGGGTTCGGACCTCGGAAGCCTTTGATGTGGGGCCGGGGTCATTGACCGAAACCAAATCCGCAAGTGATCCAGGAAATAGACACATGCTGCTGTATAGTATATTATTATATATTATACTGTACATACTGAAAATGGTTTCCCAGATATTCCCAGATGACCCGCGCAAGTCATCGTATACTGTATCTATTATATCTATATACATAAATATAGTGTAGCCTTGTTCCCTTGTCGATCACATCCACTTCTACCCTTGAAGCACTGTTCATCAACCAAGCTCGCACAAATTTTCTCTTCTTGTCACTGGAATTTTGGACTTCACCTTTTGTGACCATTTCCCTTGAGGTTTGAGGGCTGTGTTTACCATGCGTTTACTGCTTGACCGATCCTTGTTTTTGCATCGTCCAAGCAGAACTCCATCGTCCAACCCATCGCGTCTTGATTTTGTCCACCGAGACCGGTGCGAGGTTGACCGATATCGTGACGCCGTACATCATGAGCCGCCTGGAGATAGAGATAGGTGAAGGACCGCCGACGCCCCGCCTACGCAGACGCCACGCCGGCATCCGGACGAAGATCCGCAGACGTCTCCATTCCTTGAAAGTCCGGTTTTTTTCCCCGGTGCAGACGAAGTTGGAATTCCTTCCGAAAACTGCCACCAACCCCACAGTGGAAAAGGGTCCATTTTAGGCTTCATTGGAGTTTTTGGATCCTATCTCAGTAGAAATCACCACTTACGAAAGACCTCCATCCCTGGTGGCCTGAGGACATGAGCTTCCAGTTGAGGGAATGATATCTATACACAACTTTACAGTGTTTGTTCACCTACGCAAGTGACAAATCAAGTATTTATCCGCGAACCCATGCGCTTGCAGAATACTCATCAGTGACTAGCTGACAGAGGAAACAATCTGACTACAGTAAAAAAGACACTGAGAGCATCAATTTGTTCACCGATTTGTTGATGTACTGCAGAAAAGTATCACATGAGCCAACCAGCCATCAAACATCTCAACCGAAACCGGCCAACTGCCCGACTGCCCGACTGACCGACTGACCGACCAGATCGACTAACCTTGACAGAGGGACATGTAGACACCAGCCAGCAATGAAAGAAACCAACGACAGAGAAGCAACAAGTCATGTTATATGATGTTATATGTATATCTGCACAATATAATATAGGTATTCTAATATGGTACAAACAAATGGTAATAGTATAATAGTGGTCAAGTAGGTTAAGTCTAATTCACAAACCGATAAATCAACCAGCAAACCAACTGACTAAGGAAGCAACTAACCATGACGTATACCAGTTACTGTGTGACTGACACAACTACAGCAACTAGACGGCCGAAGACGGTCATCGACCTTCATGCGCATCGAATTTCATGCGCTCTGAGGCTGGGTTTCGACGGTCTTTTGGACCATCGACTTTCCAACCAATTTCTTCCTTGGCCTCGACCTCGGGCGACCTCGGGCGCTGTGCCAGAGCGCCAGCGCTCTGCGTCTGGTGTGCTCAGCACAGCAGCTGAGCGGATTTCTGGGAGGATGGTGTGTTTTTTCGAAGTAGAATTGGGTGGGCAGTCTGGTCAAAGGCGCGAGGGAACTGAAAGAACGTGTGATTCAGATGTGCAGCCGAAGCCACTTGGCTGAACCAGCTCTGGAAAGGAATTGGTACCAACCCGAAGTATGGAAGGTTCAGCACCAGCTGTAAGATTTGGCTCAAGTAGGATGTGCGCATCCCAGACGGATTTCTGGCGTAGCTGCTGCCTGCTGTACGCAGGCCAAACTCATCCATCTCAGAATCCCGTAAGCTAGGATAGTATCAGCACCTGTTGGCTTGAACATAGGCTGCGAGCTCCATTTGCCAAGATCCGTAGAGCCAACTCTGTGCCCACTCTGGTTTCTAGAGCAAACCTCGTCATGTCGTTGAGAGAAGAAACAGGAACTCCGTGGTTTTCAGGTCAATCCCTCTCGACATCCCGGAATTGGACCTCCAACGGCCATGTGACGCATAACACATACACATTCCAAGCATAACACATACACATCCTATGTTAGAATCAGGGTGGAGCCGACAACAAGGAGACTGCACATGCATCGTCAGGATGACGCAATCCCATCACTTTTGGATTGGACATGAATTGGTAGGTCATCCGCATGAACACGTGACATAACTGATAGTAATACGTCATGTCGAGTAGCATGTGGTTTCTGATGAATTCAGATGAAGGCATGATCAACATGTGTAAGGTGCTGCTACCTGCTGCTATCCTCAAATACCAAGCTGCTGCGAGATTAAACATGTTCAAATTGGGCCCCGCAGGCCCCGTAGGCCGCCGCAAAAACCGCCGACCGCCTACCGCTCACGAATGCCTCATGGCGACCGCGCAGCTCCGCCCCGCAGCTCCGCGCGCCACGCGCGCAGCTCCGCGCGGCTTATCAGTTCCCCAGCTGAAGGCCAGTGCGATGGAGACTGAAGACCTGACCCGGCCGGTGAAGACCTGAGACTGCTTTCAGATTTTGTCCGTTTTCTAGTCAAGTCAGTGAGCCAAGACCCAAAAAGCGGCACTGTCGCAGTGGAAGCTCTTCTTGGAGCGCCGCAGCTCTTCTTCTTCTTCTTCTTCCTTTTCTTCTTCTTCTTCTTCGCTGGGCACCTGCAGACTCAGGTGAAGAGAAAGACCTCCTTTGCTCTCAAAAGCAGAGTTTTGGTATGTTGGTGGCTGGTAAAGTTCCACCGAAAGTTGGCTGAGCACAGTATCAGCTGGTCTCCTGAGAGGCAAATAAGATCTCCCACGTGTCACATGTGTGTTATGGGTGTTCACAGCCCGCCTCAGCCTCGGTCAGGTGTTGATGTGTTATCTCAACAAACACAACGTGGCAACAGACAATTAAGAAACACAATCTAGCATACGTGTGATTTATGCCCTCTGTCCGCAGGGGTGCGGAACGGGCAGGGAGGAGTCGAAGCCCGAGGCCAAATCCTGGGCAACACTTTTCCCGCAAAAAAATCTTAACGGTCCCACGACAAGATATTTTTTCAATTTTGTGGCACAGCGTGACATGGCCCACCGCTCACCGGAGTCCCTCAACAGGAACATGGGCCGCTCACGCGGCTCACGCGTATCCGTTCGTCGGCCGACGACCGGGCACTCGGCGGATTCACGGCTCCGGCACCGCTTCTGCAGGTGCGGACGAGTTCCTGTGTCTATGAGACGGCTGGGCAACTCACTGAGCACCTGAAGCGGGACCCCGAGGTACGACGTCTTTCGGTGCACGGCCGCTGGGACGTGAGCGGGGCGAACAGGACGGATAAAAGAAACAACCGGGGATCTGAGGCGCGAGGAGATGAGTGCAGTGGATGAGTGAGTGGATTGGAATGCCAATGCACCGTATGTTCAGCCCCACTTTATTAATAGACAGGACATGCACAGAAAGATTGCAAAAGGTGTACTTTCTTTTTGGACTGACTATGGCCCTGTGTTCCAAAGAAAACGAAGCCAACGCTCCAAATCTTACTTCATGCAGAGGTAGTGGTTCTTCCTTTTTAGCGCGGTGGCTTGCCCTCAGGGTAGTCCCAGACTAACATGGTGAAGGCGGTGAAGGCGTCCTCATGATCACCCCCCTTGACTACAACAATTGTGAAATTGTTCCTTTTGGGGATCCCGTTGGGAGGTTAGTTTTGAGTGGAACCAATAAACAGGCGGATGGGTTGTTCCACAAACCCTTAGGAATCATTGATCCTTTTGTGATATTCAATTTGAATGAGTGGCTTCTTGTGAACATGTAATTGGGTGAGGAGGGAACCAAAGAGGTGCAGTAACGAGCAGAGATAATCCGGAAACAATAATTAATGATAATTAATGGAGATTCTGGGGAGTGGTTCGGAGCGCTTTTGCATGCTAATTCTTACGATTTCGCCACATTGTCTCATTCTCAAGCCTGAATTCACTATCACTCAGGCCTCATGTTGAGCATTCTACCCTTCCCACATTTGCCCAAATCTCCGCCCTCTCGCGAGTTGCGGCACAGGTGCAACTGGAAGCATCTGGTTTGAAAGTCGCGGAGAAGAGCCTCCGGATCTTGTCTCTCGCGGGTGCCCACCGGAGATCGTCTTGTGGAACCGGTTTGGTGATTGGTGTTGATTGAGCGGTGTTCGGTGGTTGAAGACTTCAACCATGTGAAGAACCTGAGGCCAACGCCTTCAGAGAGCCTGTTTTGGCCGCAAGTTGTTGGGCCTTCTTTTTTGACTGGGAGAGGGGGGTCTATTTAAGGCCTGTAGATAGGTGTCTTCGTGTTCGAAGTTGCTTCACTCGCTGTCCATCTGCCAGGTGCTGACCTACAAAAGTGCACTGGATACCTTCCAGGCATAGGGTTTTGTGGTGCGAAGGGTCCCTGAAAGAACCTGGAGGCGGCATGCATGTTCCTGTTTCATGCACTTATGTGATCTCATGTGGAGTTCTTTTCATGTTCTGAAAACGACATCCCGCAATTCTGTGTTTCACGCTCAACTGATTGGGTGAAAACACCCATGTGTCCGACCAGCCTAAGAACCGCACATACCCTGCTGCCAGACTGCCAGGTGTGCGTTTTCACAAAAAACGCCAGGGTCTAACCGACCGACACTGCTAGCTTTCGTTTCCTCGCAGGTTTTGGTGCGCTTGGCTTGCGCCTGGACCACTTCCGTGCCACGACACTGTCCACGCCCTGTGAGCTGCGCCGCTGGGTACGGCAGGTGGAGTCGGGTGAGAGAGCCCGGAGCACGGTCTGAACCACTGGCTGCTCCTTTTGGTCTCATCAAGGTCGAAAGGATGCGTTGTGGTTACTAACTAGGTGGCCTTGGGACAAGCAGCAATTTGCTTGTAGTCTGTTTTTTTTGCACATTCACCCAGGTGATCTGACTGGAGTAAACAAGAGACACAAGAAAGCATGCTAAGAACACGTCCCCGTCCTTGCGTTCGTCACCCAGGCGCTCGGGTGGCGAGGCTTCTAGAACCACCTCTCGTCAGCGACAGTATTGTGCAAGTGGCCGCTTGAAATACAGGGGTGCAGACAGGGCGAAAGGATCATTATTTACTTATTGTTTCTACTAGCTTCTTGTTCCTAGTAGTAAGGCACTTGTTACTAGTAGCGATGCACTTGTTCCTAGTAGCTTATTGATTCTATTCTCAGAGGTGCAGACTCAGGTTGCGGTACTGGAGAAGCTCTCCACCCAATCTAATTGCTGGACGCATCCGTTTGTCCACATTGCTGGCGGCCACGACTGGGTCCATTTGGATGGTTCGGCTAGACGCGGCTGGGTCCGAGCCACCGGAGACATGCGGAAACTGAGACGACGGCCGGAACGAGTTCAGGGTGTTTAACGCCTCTCAACAGCGCTGTTACACGGAAGATCACCTTTCAACCAGTGACCAGGCGTCAACCATCAATCCAAGCTTGGAGGTGTTTTGAGGGACTCCACCTCAGAATGGGGGTTGATCGGTACACCTCAGAGGATTAACCAGAGGCCTCATACACCTCTTAAACCTTCATCCAGGCTCAGCAAGATTGGTAGGACAATCGCGAGGTTTGAAGGTGAAGGTAGATGACCCAAGGCCATTTGCTTGTGTTCAATTTGTCATGTCTTGGATGAAGCAAGTCGCAAGTCTCAGTCACCAGACATGTTTGCGTGTTTTTGTCTCATGCAGAGGGTTCGCTTCGCTTTTTTGCTGCGGAGCCGGTGGGTGGAAGTTTCAACATATCGATATCGGACATGTGTGTTGGTTGTGAAGATGTAAGTGATGAATGGTGCGTGGCCATGTAAGTTTGAGGCTGAGGTGGCCAACAGGCTGAGGTGGTGAGGAACCGCATGTGTTGTGTTGATGTGAAGCGAGAAGGGCAGTTGTTTGACTTGTTTTTTTTGTTCTCATCTAGTATTCTCCAGTTCCAGCATGTCAACATGTCAAATACCAAGGACAAGCGGTTGCTCTGCTTCAGTCAATGTGGGTTGAATCCTCCCATTTCAATACCCCATAGAATGGGGATGCCAAGCACCTCCCGAACACCAACCCTACCCTCCTCTGACTCTAGCAATGGCTTGACATGGACTGGATTGACCAAACTGCCGCTTTGCGCTTTTGCTCCCCTGGGCCCACGATCACGCACACATAAGTCGGGGAATTCTATGGAATTCTGTTTGAGTCCTTTGCCAATTATGGGCTGCCACGTGGTCCCTTGTTCTGGACATTTCCCGGATGCGTTCGACCATGTGGGCCACTGCCTTCCATCTTGGCCAGCCCCCTAATGGTCAATTCAGAGAAGTCAATGGACCGCGGACGTCCGCACGACTCGTCCATGCCGGGCACCGCCACCGGCGGCGCGGGCGGGGCGGGTCGCTCGCTCCAGGTCACGAAGAAGTCCTCGTGGCCTGGCCTGGCCGAAGGCATCCTCCACCAGCTGGACGGAGGCGAAGCCGCCCTCGAGCACTTTGCAGAGCACCTGGGGCTGAGCGTGGTCGTTTCCTGCGGCGGCAACGGGGTGTGAGCGAACGAAGCGGTCGTGAGGTTGCTGAGGCTGAGGAAGGCAGGATTGTTGTTTTTGTTTTTGTGTGTGTTAAGCAAAAAACATATAATATATACACACAATTTTAGACATTGCAGTGTGCAGAGCTTTGATACAGGCATGGGAAGGACCAGGGGACTAGGGGCTTCGAGCTACCTCAATGTAGAAATGACAAGAGCTGCTGCAGGAAGGAGTCATTTGATATTGAATGGTCCTGTGAGTGGCTGGGTCAGTAAGTTTGTTTGATACCAGCTTTTTTGTGTGAGATTCAGAGAAGGAAGAGTGGAAGGCCGCATGCTGAGTTTTTTGCAGCAGCACCTTAGAACATTTTAATGAACTTGAAATTCTTAATCTTCATAATCCCCATTAAGGTCGACCAAACTTTGGCCTCGGCTGCCTAGTCACTAGTCTCGGCGACATGAGGTGCTTCCGCTTCGTGGGCGCAGGACCGGCGGAGCTGGTGCTTTTAGCTGCACAACACGTGGAGAAGGAGAGGCAGAGCAGATCCTGCGCTGGGATATCCGTGCAGAGTACGGAAAACGGAGGTTTGTCACCATGTTGCTGACTTGGCCCACGTCAGTCAGCGTAGCTGCCTTACAGGGTGCAGCAGGGTTTTCGGGCAAAAACATGTAAATCTCATAGACCCTCTTTTGGTGGAAACCTACCCCATCTGCCTGTAGCATACCTTTTTCGGTGCAGGAGCGGCCTGGACTGCGCTTGGCACTGTGCCCCTCCTTGGGTGCCTCTTTGGACCACACCGGCGGCTTCCGCTATAACGAGGCGAGTTGTCGAGAGTTGGGTGGGATTCCCGGTGGGATTCAGAGACTCCCGGTTCGTGCATCTATGGTCTGTACAACAAAACCATTGTTCATTCTGAAGCAAAGCCATTTTTTACCTTTCCAGCGGGTGCAACCAGTGAAGGTGGGCTATCTTTGGGATCAGAAACCCTTGTTCCTTCCAACTCAGTCAACAGGCGCCAGTCAAGACCGTTCTAAGAAGCATAGAAAACTGGATTCTTGGTATGCAAATGCTTGGAATCTTGGCCTAAGGAGCTCCACGATCTTTCCAGGTGAAAGCAATACATGCTTTCGGATGGTGTGGTTTTGGAGGAGTAGAGCTAGATGGGGGCCCGGTAAGCTGGTTTTTTACAGCAAAAAAGTATGATGAGATGCCCAGAGACGTGTGCTAAGGTTTGGAACATGACCATCTCTACCGCTGGCTGTCTGAGCGTTTCTTCTTGATGAATCTCAATGCAGTGAGTGTTGGACTGGATGGGTGGCTACTGGTAGTGATTTCCTTTAGTCATGTCATGTTATGTCCATCTCTTATATTTTTTGATTTTTCTTGATGTCTATCACTTGGCAGCCGAAACCTACGGGCAGCCGAAACCGCTGCATTCCATCCGAAATCGGATTCCAACCCCCGATGGGGGGGCCAAGTTCCGGCGGGCGGCACTTGCCTCGCCAAAACGCCCAAAGCCAGGTGCTGGTGCTTCTGTGTTCTTGGAGCAACGTCGCATCAGTCCCGTCCTGAGAGACCTACCGAAACACGACATGTCGGGTGTCGGGTCGTGTCGTGAGAGTGGCAGGGAAGGCGACCCACACGACTCTGGACCAAACGACCCACACGTCATATCCGCCGGGTGAATGCACGCGTTGCGTGCAATGAATGGACCAGTTCTGCAGCAACGATATCCCTTGGAAAGGGGAAACTCAACTCAAAATCTCTAGTTTCCAGCTCCCATACCCACATCTCATTCCTCTACAGGTCTCAGCGATCATCACTTCCTCTGACTGTATCTTCAGGATGAAAAATTCTGATCCGAGGTGATCCGCAGTGGTGATGTGGTGATCCGCTTTATTCCTGCCACCAACCAAGAGAGGTTGAACAGCCCTATAGCCCATCCCATATGTACCACTACAGGGTCCTATATGGTTTCTCAAGCTCTCTTGGAACATTTCTAGCTTCGGGTGGAATGATTGTTTGAGAATCTCTTTAAGGCTTGTGGGAGGCTCTTGGGATTCGAACACAGAGCAACACCCCGCCACCCTGCCGCAGGTCTGACATGGGGTTTCGTGTGGACGTGGGGCCCGAAAAATCGAGGTATTGCAGGAAGTACAGCTCCAAGTAATGACAGACACTCCGTGTTCCTTCACGTTTGGTGGTCTAAGCGCAGGTCTGTCGAGGAACGAAAAACTCAGAACTCCGAGCTGGGATCCTCTAACGATGTGGATCTTGGCTGGGGGTCAGAAGACGTACTTCTATACTTCCTGGAAGAAGAATGAAGCAGATGTATTTTAAACTCAATGGGTTTTAGACGGCCACAATTTTTCAGGATTTGCTTCACACTACTTGCATGCAGGAGGCACCTGGCCTGCCAGCGATCCGCCCACGGCACAGTGCCAAGTTCTTGGAGGCTCTAGAGGCGGAGTGAAAACAAGGCGGCCCCGGAGAAGTCGTCGTGCGAAGTTCTAATCTTAAGTTTCCCTAACAATCTAGTAGCTTATTGTTACTTGTAGCGAACCTTGTTACTACTAGTAAGGCACCTGTTACTACTAGCGATGCACTTGTTACTAGTAGCTTAAGTTTCCCCAAAAATCGAGAAACCACATCATTAGTGCGAGCGCTTCTTCAAGGAAGCTTCCCTCGCTGCCTCGCCTTTAGGGCGGCGGGGGAGTTTCCTTGAAGAAGCGTCTTCGCTATCCTGCGTCTTACCTAGGAGCGTCCTGTACCTACTAGCTACCTCTCCCTTACTTAAATAAGTAGGCGCCTACTTAATTGAGTAGGGATGGGGGGAGCGGGCTCAAAGAAAATCGTCCAATTGCTCGAAGCGAGATGAACTTGCCTTGAAAGTGTCCCATGGATCCCGAAGTTGGGGAGGACAATGCCACATGCGGGAAGACCGATAGTTGCCCAAAAGACCATGGTTTTGCGGCCCAACCCAGGTGATCGATA
This sequence comes from Durusdinium trenchii, assembly GCA_963970005.1. Lineage (NCBI taxonomy): Eukaryota > Dinophyceae > Suessiales > Symbiodiniaceae > Durusdinium > Durusdinium trenchii. The sequence goes on from CAXAMN010006780.1 coordinate 855,862, forward strand.
CGTAGATCGATCGGATGGACATGTCATGATGCCTGTCTAAGCCACCCCACTTCATCGCAGATGGCTTAAACACAGTTGGCTGCCAAGATTCTTTTTTACCAAGGTCTCAGTATGTCGCAACCAACCAGCTTTCATGCAGCTTCCGCTCTTGTAGGGTGGGGTGAACGTCAAATACACACATTATATATATATCTGATATAGCATATAAAAATGATTACACATGTATTATATATTACATTTTATTTTATGTTAGTATATTATACTATATATGATATATATATAACAAAACAAGTTCATATTAGTATATAAATATATGTTTATTTTGTATTACATCTGCTAGATATTCACATCCACAAGGAAAAACAATGGCCACGGCGCCAACCATTCCTTTCACACTCCATGCGAGCCCCTCGATGCTGCGCTCCACCTCTGCGCTCTAAGGCTTCTACCGTGCTGGGCACATCGTGATCGATCCGTGGAAAATTGCATGGCAGTACTTGAGGTGCCCAGACTGCATTCCTTGAGAAAGAGCAGAGCTTCCGACGACTGATGTATCTCTCAGTGGTTGGCTCCAAACATCATGACTGGTGTTGATGTCCAAAAGGAAGCACCTCTAAGAGAAGATGCCATGATATTTGACAAACAAAACACGGCGGGATCGGATCACACACCTCGGACCTTTTTTAGTCTTTTTTATGAAGATGCCATGATACCCCAGAAAGCCGGTTGCCCCCCCAACCTCGGCGCCTTCTCGGATCGTCTCAAAACCTTCGGAAATCCCGACTTCGGTCCTGAAAAAACGGGTCTTCCGAGCTGCTTCCGAGCGGGGTCACCTGGGACATCTCCACACTACTTTAAACAGGTCTCCAGACAGGGCACCCCGACAGGAAGCGCGAGGGGTGGAGCCATTTTGGGGAAGCGACGTCGCAGACGGCATGCATTCTTATGTGCAGATGATTGCATATCATTTGTCCTGGGCCTACGGGTGCACCTGGATCAACCATCAGCGGCTCCCCTCAACCTCCTGAGAGCCATCAGCCTCCTCCCACAAACACCAGCATCTTCACCTGCACTCATGTGGAGCCATGCTTCCTCACCACTCCGGAAAGCTCACCAAAACTCGGTGTGCTCTCAAAGCAGCGCTCGTCTTCGCAGCGCGGGCCTGTCGAGGACCTGGTTCGCCGTGGATGTGGGTGTTCGGGAGCTTGGTCGTCAGGTCTTGCAGCGAACGAAGCAATGGTCCACCCGGTACGTCGACAGCTCGATCTGTGGATCTGTGGACATCTTTGGACGGTATGTCTGACTTTTCAGCTTTCTAGTAGCAAGAAGCTATTAGGGTGGAGGGAGGCCATCGCTACTAGTAACAATAATACATTTCTATAGTAAAAGGGTGTCCTTTTGAAGTCACACCGATGTGAGACCCCTGGGCCCAGCCTCACGTGGGCTTGTTGGTCCGTCTAATTAAGCATAAAGGAGCTGAAACCTCACTTGCGATTGCGCAGAACCTCGCGCTGCAACACCCAGAGCTGTGGTTATGCAAGAAAATGTACAAAGTTAATGGGATAGAGTATAGGATAACGAATATATAGATCCCCTTAATAGATAGAAAAGTAGATCTTCACAAATGTATTGGAAACCGTGCCACTATCTATTTGGGGATCGCTATCGAGGTCGGGACATGAGAGTGGCATGTGGCATGGACTTGAATCGGCTCATTTGACTCATTTGACCGGAAGAAGCCAAGGAACTCCCATCAGCCAGGGTGTCATTTCAACTGTGACTGAAGTTTTACTTCCACGATATGATACAGTATCAACAACTAGAACTAGAAGAAGAAGAGGAGGAAGAAGAGGAAGAAGAGGAACAAGAAGAAGAGGAGGAAGAAGTAAGGAGAAAAAGAAGACGACGAAGACAAACAAGAACAAGAAACAGTGGCAGTGACACCAGCAGGACGACCAATACCAGCAGAGCAGGAACATGCACAGCAACAACGAAGAAGAGTCATCGGCCCATCAAGGGTAACATTAGACGACCGTCCATTTTACATAAGAACAAAGCTCCGTATGGGTCCACATTGACGGGACGCCGTGTGTTCTTAGAACCGCATCCAAACGAGAAACTGCAGAAGTTTGAGTCCTCGAAGGACAAGGAGCCATCGAAGACTCCAATGTTTCTTCGAGACTGAGTGCAGATTGTTTTTCTTCCTACGCTTTGCCAACCGTCTCTGTAAAGAACAGCTGCAGCTTGCGTGTCTCAGTGTATTTCCTAGGGCCCAAGATTGTACTGTTGAGCATTATCACCGATCACCTCACCATACCTGAACTATCCTGAACTGACTAGTCATGCGTAAGTTGACCTATGGAAGGTGCTGTAGGTCGTTGTAGACCATGACCAGTGAACTCATCTGCTCAAACCTTTGCAGCTGTGTTGCATTGTGTTCTCCTATCCTGAACATTTGCTCGTCCAACTCCCGACTACGTCACACTGCCGATTGCTGGCCGTCATTCAAGGTCCTGGCTTTGGACTGGTTCTTCATCTTCTTAGATATCACCATGGCTGACATTGAGGAAGACACGGATGCGGCGCGGATTGGGCCAAGACAGACGGACAGTGAGGGTGACAGACAGCGGGAGATCGGGGTTTGGGTCAGCGCTGGGCTTTGTATACATACAGTGGATTCAGAGGTGAGAAATGGCGATGGCACTGGCACCCCAAGAGCACTTGGACAGATGGGGTCCATATAAACCACATTAAACCACCGACCTTGGGGTAACTTGCGCCATCTACTCTGAATCCACGTCGATGTTCCAGCAGAGCCTTGGGGGTGAACCGGATCACCGGAAGAGAAGGAGGTCCTCAAAACAAGAAAATGAACACCGAAGAAGCACGCTTGTTTCGTTTAGAAAGTTCAATTTCCCTTCTGGCAGCCCAGATCTTTCCAGTTGAGATCCTTTGGGTGCGTCCATGTCTGACCTGTCAGGCTGGCAACAACTACTTCAGTCGCTCGGCCGTGGATCAGGGACGCGTTCTCGGGTCGAAATTCGAAGCCATGGAAGGACATTTCAACAATTTTTCTAACATAAGTTCAGTCTACAATTAGAGTCTCTATATAATATACTGTATATTAAAATATTAAATATATATATATATATACCTGGTCGGATATTTTTGTCTAGAGTCTAGAGCCGTACTTACTTAGTCAGTTTTGGAGGTGCTTGACCGCTCCCGTTCGTCGGGTTCGTCGGGTTCGTCGGTGACCTCTGGAGTGGAAGACAATTGATGTTGACTCAGATTGTGTCCCCATCACAGACACAGAAGTGCATCAGAAGATCACTGACACAGAAGTGGTGGATGTCTGGTATTCGTTTAACAGTCTTTACCCCCATTCGCTTGAAGCTGTGGAGATCCAAAGACCGGCGACTGACCAGTTGAGAGCTTACCAGGCATTTCTTTCGAGACTGAGACAGTGGTGACTTCAATTCAGGTTCCCTTCAGCAAGCAGTCTGGGAAGACCAGCTTCTTAGCGTCTCACCTTCTCAAAACTCACCTTTCCGAAGGGTCCACTGAGGACATGTCGCCGAAATAGAATGGTTCGACGCAACTGACAATGATCACTTGACAATGGTCAATTGCTTGCGATCCCTTTCGCACGGATACCTCACCAGCCAACGTGGAGAAGCGACACACATGAAATGATGTTCAACTAGCAACGAGGCTTTGCACACCATGTCAGAGTGAAGGGAGCACATTCTTTGGACACTGGATCCCAGTGGACACAACTGAACTGGATAGTGCATTTGGTGGAGAAAACTAAAAGAGGATCCCGGGCAGAACAGGCATCCATTTCCAGCTGCTTCATGAAAAGACCTCCAATCTGTTTAGGGGGGCACACACAAATCGTGGGGATCTCCGATTCCTTTGATGAGCGCAGCACTTGAACTCGGCTCCGGATCTGACTGGACTGCAGGAATTGCGCGAATGTTGACAGCCCAGAGACGGGACGGGGAGAGAGATGACGATCGCCGTTGTCACAGCCGCTGTTGCCGCGCTTTTTCTTTTTTTCCGCGAGGAAAACAGTTCGATGACACGTGGCACGATCCCAAAGGTGGGCGAACTTCAGAGTGGTTGGAACACGTTGGAACTCTCCTAAAGACGACGGGATTTCCATCGATTTCCTGTGACGGGGTCCACTTTCAGGTGTTTGGTTTCTGGCAGGAATTCCATTGCCCTGCTGCTTTTTTCAGCCCCTCCCAATTTCTTCACCTGTTTTCAACCTCCCAGACGCAACTGGAAGAGGCCATGGCCGCGGGGCCACGGGGCCCCGTGCCCCCCTCCCACCCTCCCAGGCTGTTTCTTGGTCTGAAAAGGGATGGTGGTACATCACCTTGCTGCAAAGCATGCTGTTTCAGTGTGACAGTGCTGAACATATTCCCCGGTCACTGCTCTCTTGCGGCAGCTGCACCATTTTTGCATCCACTACTCAGCTGATTGGCCATATCATAGCAGCATACTAATTAGTGTTTGGAAGCCCGCCCGCACAAAGACTACAATGGATGCATGTGTGTGTGTGTGTGCGTGCGCGGGTGGAGATAGACCTGACCTATGTAAAAAGATGTTCTTATATAGATGTTTCTAGGTCAACCTAACGATCACTTGCCAACCATTTCCACCATCTCAACAAACCCAACTTGAAGATTGATATCACCATCCCAAACGATGCCAGGCCAGGTCTTCCACACTCCCGGGGGCCCATCGAAGTCCCGGTCGCCTCGACGTCGAGGTCTCGAGGATTGAAGGTTCTTCGGATCTTGCGCCTCGTGCGCCTGGCCAAGCTGCCACTCGGCCCTCAACGGTCGTTTAGACCGTGGTCCTCGATCTCGGACACCTTGCGGTGCCACCGTGGGCATGGCACCTCGTGCGTTTTCATGCGTTTTTTTCCCGATTGGGGCGGTTTTGTTGGGCGGGATTTTTTTTCTGGAAGGTGACTTTGAAGTGATTTTGGTATAAGTTGTTTGAAGTATCGACCCACTTCCCAAAGTCATCTAATCATCGTTTGAAGGATCACCGATGGAATGAACTGAGCATTGTGTCCTGCATGGAAGATCAGCAGCTATTCAACTTTCCATAGCCAGGCTAGTAGCCCAAAAACCACCAGTTCACTAAGGGGCTATACTAAAAAGTATAAAAAGGGAGCATGTTGGTGCACTATCTTTTGAAGAGAGCACACAATTGTGATGCTCACCATTAATTCGTGCAGGATTTCTCCACACAGTTTTCCAGCCAGTTTGGAAGCAGCCCTTGTTACATGTTGTTTTTGTACAAAGCCCTGGCTTCAAGCTCGCATCGGCAGCCAGGGAGTTGGCGGGGTTTTCTTAGATGCTGTTTGAGACCAACAGGCCTCTTTGCTCCCCCAGACCTCACCGGGAGGGAGGAACGTCAGCACTGGGCACATCAGAGTTGGAAGACATAGCACATCGCCATAGCTGGACTAGTAGACGTGAGGGAGACAATTGTTTTCCACTGCTGGGGTGCAGCATATCTTCGCGAACATGCGGTCGGATGGGGAAACGAGCTCTGCACCACTATTGACGTGGGGGTCGATTGCCAAGTGGCACACCAGAAGTAGACCGATGTTCTTGGATTCCATACCTCTCCCTGGTCAAAAAATGGACAGATCGTAGATTTGCATCCTCAGTCTCCACTGACATCCAGGTTTCCCAAGTTCCATTCGGCCCGGGGACCGAAGAAGCACGGGACGGTGGGAGGGTCCGAAGCAACGGGAGGGACGGTGTGACGTTGGACCAAACGCCACGCTTTGTTGACACTTTACCATCACTTTGACGGATAGAACAGATGGGAAAAACAAAAGTAATGTGATCACTTTACATCACTTTACATCACTTTTTACATGGAAAACAACACTGAAAGAAGATGTTGACCTCAAGTAGGGTGAGAGTTGGTCTTTTTGAGTGCCCTTGCCCGTCGTTACTTAACATATATTTAATGTTATGCAACACGAGTTTTTTTGGGCAGGCCCGAAACAGAAAGCTTCGAGGGGTCCTGGGCGTAGTGCTGATGTTCTATGTTTGATCTAGAGCAACAGTTCATTTGTCTGCGTTGTTGTAGATCCGGTTTTGTGCTTTCCAAAATATGGTCGTGTGGCCAGAAACAATGTGGAGTGGAGACGACTTCATACGGAGCCATAACACATGGAGGGTGCCGAGGCAGCATCGCCATTCGCGACTAAGTCATTGTGTGACGTGCTGGTGTGTTGAATTCTGTCGTGCCACACCACTTGCGTTCTGTGGCATTTTTGCATTTTGTTGCTGGGCAAATTCGACTGGCCTGTCTTGATCACATAGACGCAACACTAAGAGGGATCTCCTCACCGGGAGAATGGTTCGATCGGAATTGGATGGAAGCCTGAATCTACCGTGCCGCTCCTTTGTGACCATCTAAGATGAATCCTGAGTCATAAGGGAAGTTGATGTTGCATGTTTCGAGTCGGAGGTCGATTGCTTTTGTGATTTTCAACCGGTAGCAGCTGCCACTTAGCCACCTAGGCCTTCATTGTCGTCCAGTCAGACTTCATCCGCCTTTCGATGGGCGCGTTGGGGAACCAAACGAGTGGTTTTGTTATTTCTCGGGGCCGGGCCAGGGCAGACACGTGGATACTTCCAACAACATGCACAGTAAGTGAATTGTGCGCAGACGTTTTTGGGTGGCTTGAGAGTAGTCAAGAGTTTTGTCTTCATTTTCAAAATATTCCATAGACATAGTGACATATAGATCATATAGACATATAGATCATATGGACATATAGTTTTTTTTTTTGTTTTTAAATATATATTGCATTACAAAGAAACCTGTCCGAGAAGAACGTGCCAAAGATGTATTTACTATAGACATAATATATATCATATATTATACTATATAAGCCATGTCTGAAAAACCTTCGGAGCCGGTGGAACGAGGACGAGAGCGATCGATCGTTTTCGGGATTCACTCCACGCCCGTGGAGGTGCGAAAGAGCACCTGTCATGCGGAGTTGTTGTTCTTTCTCCAGGAAATCTAGCTAGCACATGCATGTGCACCATAAAAGCAGAGCTTGGTGCTCAGTCAAATTTGACCAATGCTCTACTGGTTGCTCGAAGTGTTGACTCAGAAGTAGATCGTGAATAAAAGAGGTAGTATGAGGCACTCTAGAAGCGTTCTAAAACGTATTTGGCAGGTTCCGCTACTAGGGCAGCTGCCTCTTGCTGTAGTTGAGTTGGCAAGTAGGCACAAAAAGAAGCAATTAGGCCTGAAGTATAAGGACGGATGGTACGATATGTTACGATGTGTCGATCTTTGGGAATGAAAACGACCCAAAACGAACGCCAACCAGTTTCATCCCACGAACCGGGTTCTTTCTGACGCTTCGATCTCCGGCGGTCGAGGTGGTTCGCCGTGGTGATCGTCGTGGTGATGAACCACTATGTCCGGAGGGACTCGGTGAAGACCCGTGGGGAGCGACGATGGGACGGGGCGGACCGCGTCCGACGACGATGGCCGGGCGCCCGCGCCTCATCGTCGTCGGATGAGGCGTCGGCGTTAGGTTTTGCGGCTGACTTCCCAGCGATCTGAAAACCGGGACTTAGTTGGCACTCAGTCCATGTATACGGACTACTTCGAGTCCAATACTTCTCCTTTGATTGAGTATAATGAAGTTTCACGTTCTCACGTGAGACAATTCATTACTCAATCCGGGTGCTAGATGCATGATTATGCTAGATTGATCGTCGGCTAGTTTTTGGATTGTTTGACACACCAAAGCCAAGTTTGCTGTCAACGGAAAGCTACGTCCACTAAATGTGACGCTGAATAAGTGAGCTCCAAGCAATCTCGCAGCGACTGTTTATCAATTTAAGATAAACTATTGCACTTGAGGGGCGAGCTGGGAACTGGAGTGAGAGTTGCAACTGGAGGGAGAGGGTGCACAGTTTTGTGCACAAAACAGGCGTTTTTTGGTCTCGACGATGGCTCACGACCCCCCTGTAGAAATAGGGCGACGCAGCCGGTGTGCAGTGTGCACCGTGTGCGACAGCGTGCGATCCTTCGTTGGGATTGGAATGGCCACCTTCGTTTGGATTCGTTGGAATGGCCACCCTACGGCCTTTTCAAGCGAATTCTGCATGAATTTGTCGAGAGAACATGGACAAAAACCGGAATCAAGGGGCCCTTGTTGGACCAAAACTGACCGATTCCGCTCAGGTCGCTTGTGTTTGGTTCGCTTTGGGCTATTGGGATACCCAGGCGCCTTGGCTTGTTCTTGTTCACGGTGCCTGAACCTGCCTGAACGGCGCCCGTTCGGGACCGTTGCTTGCTGTTTTGCTGAGTGAAATAGAAATACTGGCATCCCACTGGGTGAGTTTTTCCTTCGCAAGCATCGAACGTTGCGACGGAGTTCACCGTGCGACTGTTTTGGCCGGCTGAAATCATCGGCTTCTAGATAGAAAATAGATGAACATAGATACAGTAGTTTTCCGCATCCCAGACTTTTGAATACTTTTGATACGTTTGAGAGACAGAAAAGCTTCAGACCTCACGAGATCTGTCTTTTTGATCCGGTCTTGAAAGTCTTGAAAGTCAGACGGTAGCTGTGTACGTGTCGCAAACCACGAGAAGACCGGTCACGCGCTACTAATGCATCCTCAACCGTGGTATTGTGCAACATTGTGACCCCTTTGCATCCCTTTGCATCTTTGGAGTCTTTGTTTGACTGCAGCAAAAACGGTTTGACTCTCCACCACAGTGGATTTGGTGTCCAACTACAGAAGTCCATCGCTTTTCGTGGATTCAACCATTTGTTGATTCTGTGCCTCACTGTCAGCTGGGTGGAAAGCACTCAATTTTGTCAATTCGAAGGTTTCGGTGACTCGGTGGCCATTTCTTCACTTTTTGGTCCCGCCGTCGTCGCTCGTCGCCGATATACATCACCGACCGAAGGAGCCATCCGACTGTCTATTCATCCGGGTGACTGACCGATGGAGCCCATCACCAGGCACCCATCACCTGGGTGAAGGAGAACGATCTGGATGGAGCTGCTTCGTGAAATAACGCAGATTCGGACAACGACGCCAGAAAAGCATGTTTTATATACGTGTTTTTTGTTTTCCATGCATGTCTTTTTTTTGACCCCCGGACCTTTTTTTTTTTAAAGTTTATATAAATCCTCAACGTGTTTTACCCACAGGTCGCCAACAAAAAGGTCGCCACTGCTTTCTGCCAAGAAAAACAGCCTCACGGTGCGCGTTGTGCAGCATGATTGAGGTCGATTGCGGAGCAAAACAACGGTTGTTTGCTGTTCACACTCTCAAATCCACGTGGAACGATCGGACTGCTCATTTGCGAGCTCTTTGATGTTTTTTCCTTTTTTTTCCGCACTGCAGGTGCCAATCCGTGTTGGTGACAGTGTTGCTGCCCACATTGACATGTTCAACTTCGGAACTGCACATGATTTCATCATGCAACTAAGGGTGATGAACCCCATACACTCACACCCAATTAGTGTTGGTATCTGTCATGTTCCTCGACTCTTTCCAGGAATGTGTGCACGTTGAATGAATGGGGTTCAGACATGTTCAGACCACGTTCATTGCTGTGTAAAGGCCGGCCACCAGCTCTAAGTCACGTATTGGTTGTTTGACCCAATTGCTGGATTCTTCGAGCTTTTTATTTGCACCTGACAGCCTGACACCTTTCCATTTTTTGGATCGCTTTAGTGGATTGATTCCTCTCTCTCTCTCTCTGTGGAGCCTCAAACATGTCACATGATGTCGATTCGCTCCTAGGTCCAGAACCCGTGGAAGGTGGAATTGACATATCAGTACTCCACGTGCGGGGCTTGGCCGCCGCCGCGGGCTCCGCGGGCGCCTGCAGTCAAACGTGGCAGCTTTCATGGTTTTTGGTAATGCGGGATTTGAGGATGATCATGGCTACCTAGGTAGAGGGTGCAGCAAATGCCAATACTGCCGGTGAAGCAAACATCAAGAACTGCACAGGAAAGGCTCGAAGGGAATGACGAAAGCAATCCTTTCAAAACAGCTTGGCAGACGTCTTTCCATGTTTTTTCTGATCTTTGCTAGGTTGGGCATCTCAGTAATCCTTGGCCTATCGTCCTTCACACCACAAAACCGTGGCCTTGTTGAGCTCGCTCGCCGTAGGGCCCACTTCGTTGGGCTCGTTGGGCCCTCTGGTAGGTCACCCAGGTTTGAACATGGTGAGTATGCCAGGGGTCGATGCAGGGCGGCCGGCAGTTTGACAGACGGCGTTCGGTCTTTGGATCTTGAAGCAGACACGAGACTTTTGGGGGGCAAGATGAGTGAAGCGTTTAGGGGTCAGCAGCCCCTTCGTTCGCCCTGTTGATTCCTGTGAGAAAGGCCTCAACATGCACCACCAAGGTCTTTGCATTATGCCCCCAAGGTATTTCTTGTGTCGCGTGAATCGAACGACGTGTGTGGCCACTTTGCCCCGTTGACAAGCATGTGACTTAAAACACTTCCTCGGAATCCAGCCATTTTAGACTGAGCTATATTCAAAACATATAGAATTATAATGTAGATGTATCTATCTATATCGATCTCAGTCTCAAGTCACCAATCCAACCAATCCAACAGTCTTGAGATCCAACCCAACACCCACTTGCGCAAGATTGCAAGCCAAAGCATCCACAGAAGCGAACCTGCACTTCAGAAGACTTCAACTCCTCATGTCAAGTAGAAATAGTAGAAACACAGCACCCAAACTGATGGGTCAAAGCCTAAAGAGGTCCGTTTCTTTGTTTCCACCCGTATCCCACAGCCTGCACCGACCCTTGTGAGGTCTCTCCATTGGGCGCCTGGACCTCAGCAGTATCATCAAGTATCAAGCTACTAGCGATGGCCTCCACCCTAGTAGCGATAGCCTCCACCCCAGTAGCGACGGCCTCCACCCTCCCTCAGAACTCTTTGCTCGAAAAATCCCAAAGACTTTTGCTACCCGCTTCCCCCATGTAGACCTTCACTTGGGATTCGAGCAGAGAGTTCAAGGGTCATTTCTGCACCAAACTTACGATGCGTACATAGACATGGTTGTTTGTATCTGTGTACAAAAAGATAGGTAGATAGATAGGTACAGCCTAGCTACTAGCAACAGTTGAGCAGAGAACAACGTCGTTTTGACTGTCCTTGCCGCGGTTCCATTTTTCGACCTATGACTTCATTGGTTGGGCACCGCAATGATAGCTGGGTGCAGATTCCAGACAGATACACAGATTCATTCCTATTCGCACACACTGCCTGTATATCGGTTTGAACCATTGTGTATATTGTAGATGCATTGTTTTGTTTTAACTCAGCACATCTTAAGTACTCATGATGACTTCCTTGGGCACGGATGTTTCAACCCGACCGTTCCCGGACGTCGGACGACGCGTCTGAGGCTCTGTCAGTTCACCCCCGCCACCACGGAGGCCGTGGTGGTCGGTGGTCGAACTGGGGGTAAAGGCGGTGCATGTGTCTAAAGAGCCACTTGTCCGGTCATGACCTTGGTGGATGGGGTGCTAGCTTTTTGACCACAAGATGGATGAATGGTTCCGCTTCTAAGATACAGCCTCCCTGTCAGTGTTCTTTGTTATGATTATTCTTTTTTTAATGCCATTCTGTATGGTTTCATTCCTTTAAGCCCTTTATAATAGTGAGATCAACCTCGTCCGTCACAGCAAGATGGTGCAGGAAGAAGAAGGAACGGCACCCATCACCATGTGCCGATTTGGCAGTCAACCCCGCACTTCAGACATTTCCGGACCTGGTCTTTTCTTTTTCACCTCAGGGCCCGGGCGTGGCGTCGATGTCTTCTTTTTTGCACATGGACGTGGGCCTTCCGTTCGTGGCGATGGCTGGAAAAGGAAGCTCAAAAGTGGACCCATCCGGACTCACGAGGACCAATCCAGATGCATGATGTGTGCAAGAGTCCAATAATGTCCAATAGTTTTGTGGCGAATTGGCTTTCAAATTAGTTCCATCAAACATCAACATGGGCAATTGCACGAAGAGTTGAGCTCTTTTGGTCAAAGCGTACATGGCCTTTTTTTCGTGCGCATCACCCGAATCGTCATGTTTTCGTCAGAACCGAGGTGGTTTCATCCGTCGGAGGAACACGAGGAACCACCTCAACCATCCGAGGAACCCCACCGAGGTCTGTCGAGCCCCCGACCGAGCTGGTCTTGAGCCAATTCGTCCCTGAGACCTCCCAAGCGTCGAGACGGGCGGCTCCTGGAGGTGATGGCCACCAATACCACGGAACGGATCTTCACAGTGCTTACGGTGCGCCGTGCGCACGGGTGGGTGACGGGTGCGGAAAAAAGAAAGACCAGAGGTTGTTTTTTAATTAAAGCTAAGGGGAAGTTCATTGATGATATGTTTTTTTTGCGGTGTAAGATGCAAAGTGCTGAACTACTAAACAAATCAGCCCTGGTGTCACTGGTGTGCACCTCACTTTCATCTCTTGCAGTGGCGGGTGTAGCGCTCGGCAGTGGCTTTTGCAGTGTTATACCTTGCATGAAGTCTTATTGTGCTACGGTGATCCCGCCACGGTCGCGAGTCAAAAGGGGACATTGATTGGGCTACGAAGGATCAACAGATATATTACATTAATATTTAGTATGTAATATACATTATACTTTATAGTTGTAGTATGTTATAGTAGTATATAGATATTTGATTATTTGATTGTGATCTCTCCAACCTATCACTTAGACAGACCTAGCTATCACAGCTTCCCATCCGTCCCAACCTCATCAACCTCCGTCCCCGGCCCCTCCGTCACGAAGATCCCGCTCAGATCATCTTGGGTTTGATCTCCTTCTCCTCCTTTGTCTCCAACATCACGACATCAGTACCTCGGACGTTGTTCTCGAAGAAAAGCGAGTCCGGACCGGCAAAAACGGCCACGGATCCCCCGAAGAGGTGGCCTTTTTTCTCACCCAGTTCGCTTTCGGTTTGTGGGGCCCGAGCCGAGCAAGTGTAAGTTTAAAAGTCTCGATGCCAAGACTTCCAAGAATTTGGGGTTGATGTTTCTCGCAGCATATAGTAACAAGAAGTTACTAGTAACAAAGGGCATCGCTACTAGGAGCAAGGACGCTACTAGTAGCTCCTGGCATTACTACTAGGAACAAGAAGCTACTAGTAGCTAGAAGCTACTAGGTGGAGGCCATCGCTATTAGGTTGGAGGCCATTCCTATTAGGTTCCTTGTGCTACTAGGAACAAGAAGCTACAAACCAGAGACTGTCGACTGGAGACAGATCGACGGTGTGCCGCCTTTGGTCTGGATTGATCTAGACGACTGGGCGCCAGCCTGTTGCGACGGCTTTATGGAGGTAACCTCCCTTTGGCCCAGAGGACAAGAAAGCTAGGGTGATGTGGAGATTGTGCTTTGCAACTACAAAAGGAACGTGTCAGACTGTGACTGAAGTACCCTTTCCACATTTGTCAGATTATTGCAGAGAATATAAGCAGGTGTTGAATCATCATCATATATATATATATGCACAGATGTTGATGGGGTATGCATTGTGTAATAGCTTTCCGAGGACACTACTTTGGCTTTGGTACCGTTAATGTTTTGCAAAATTCAGGTGAATGTAGCTGCTATATTGAGGCAAGGTGTAAACTTGGTCTTTGCTGAACAACAACACCAAAAACCAGGGCCCGCAACCGACATGCCTTCCACGTTTGCTCAGATGACGCAGCTGCGCAACCTCAACAGCGGCTTGCCATGCAAGCGGCTGTTCAGGGTGCACATGTGGTAGAACCTCCGGTGAAATGAAGCTGCGGGCAGTAAACATCTTGCCTTCACTCCCACAATATATATATATGTAGATATAGACGACATGTTATGACATATTGAACAACAGCATCTTCCAGGTCATGGATGTACAGGTATGTCACGTCTGGTGTACGGTACCCTATCGGGACTCAAAGGTGAAGAGAAGGGTCGACCGGCACGCTTCGCCCCTTCATACTGAGCATCGAAATTTTGACTCAGCTGCCTGTGAACCACTCAAAGACTGTGAAGCAAGATGGGTATAGGGAGGCTTTGGCACAGGGGTCCTGGGCGCAACAGTTCGCCACATGTGGGAGATAGCAATCCAGATGAATCAGGAATTGTGATGAGTTCCTCAGGATTCAGGATCGATTCTTGTAAACCTGCTCGGACAGTTGGAGGATTTTGGAGGATTTCACACCCACTCGGACAGGCCCAGTTGTGCACCTAAAATGGGTTTGCTAGGATTTTTCCATCCCAATCAGTCTCTTCCCAGGTTTTTGTCCCCGTTGTTTCTTTCTTTCGGAACCGAGGCGAGAAACACAAACTTCAGTCAGCCTTGAGGACCTACTTTTCACAAAACGAGCTGCGTGGCCGACTGTGGAGTGAGGGAAGCGACCGGCCGCGGCCGTTCGTGCGCGGCCGAAGGTGGCCAAAGCATCGCTGGGAGAATGCGTGACCGGACCGGCTCGTGACCGCTCGAAACCGACTTCTCTCCATAGGGGTGTTCATTTTTTTGGGTTCATTTTTCACTGTAGCTTCCTGGGATCTTTTTTTTGTTCTCTTTGTCATTCTGTCAGAATAATCTTTGGAATGCACGGCGAAGGCCGAGATCCACAGAACAAGAACAAGATGCAAACATTTGGTACAAGCACAAAGCAACTTGGGGAAGATAGCAGAAGCTCATCTACCGGGCCCTGCTTCGTCTCGCTGAATGCCGAACTCGCTCGTTCGGCCGCCTGAAGTTTTGCAACTGCAAGTGCAAGCAGGTGACGAATCTCTGGACGTGACATTTGGGGCTTCCTTTGGGGTTTGGGGACGACCAGACCTGGATCTGTGCCCCATGGGGCACAACGCGGTACAACGACCCTTAAAGCCTCCAGGAACATCGGAAGTTCAATCATCGCCAACCTTCTCGGAGAGATTGGTGTGGCAGTTGGTCTAAATTCTTATTCTCACCAACGGTCCACTCTTTTCCGCCCCTTGCGGCGCTGCCGAAACACCACGGTGTTGGAAAAAACGAACATACATCTGTCATCATCTACCGCCACCGTCTTGCAGAAGCTGTGGAGGTATTACCGATATCCCAAAAGCACCCAGGGTGGTATAACATTCACGTCCTTTCCAGATGTCCTTTCCAAGCCGGAAAGCACCGACACGACACGTCATGACACGTCTAGCACCTAGGGTGCCACCAGAAGTGAGCAAGTGCATCTACGATTGGATTCACAGCCCTGACGCTCAGTGATTCGCCATGAGATTGTTGCTAGTCTCGAGCCTTGACCTCCCCAAGAGACTGACCTCCACAGGGGATGCGATGCGCAGCAGGTCTAAGACATGTATAAATAAGACAGTAGCTGATATATATATATATATAATATATATATAATAATATGATATATGTATATTCAATTATATACATATTGAATATTGATATTGATACTATTAAGGAAGTACTTTGGGTCCAAGTATCTCTTGACTCTTGACCACAATTGCTCACATTCACACTGGGAGACTGTGAGGGTGATGTATTACTTCATATCCAGCGCTCCCTCTGCAAGTTGAAAGTCTCCAAAAGTACTGAAGTACTTGTGGATTTTCCAACAATCGGTGGGACATGCATTGATAAAGTGTTCGCTGGTATAGTCTTTGGTCCTTCAGTTGTTGTTTAAGTTCAATTTCAAGGGACCTATCGACCTATCGCTAGCTATTTGGTGTTCACACGACTCCTGGGAAGCTTCCGTTCAGTGCTTGTATGGCTGCATAGTACCAAAACGGTTTGTCGTGCTCTCAATTGTATCACGCTGCCACCCTGAAAATCGGTTTACCGTGCAACCTTTCTTTTCTTCTGGCGGCACAGCAAGGGGGTGCACTCAATGAGTGCTACTTCATGCAAAAAACCGCCTCCTCGCACTGCTTGGGCCATGCAGCTTGGGCTTAGTCCGATCAGCCCTCCTCACCAAGGTCACCGGAAGATGCATCGAGTTCGTGTCCATGT
This sequence comes from Durusdinium trenchii, assembly GCA_963970005.1. Lineage (NCBI taxonomy): Eukaryota > Dinophyceae > Suessiales > Symbiodiniaceae > Durusdinium > Durusdinium trenchii. The sequence continues at coordinate 871,923 of CAXAMN010006780.1, forward strand.
GGGGCGGCTCAAGAACCGCTGAACCGAAACCAAAGAACCCCGGCCATAGGGCCATGATGGCCGAGGCGAAACAGCAAAAAGGGTGGACTGAACCGCTGAACCGAAAGCAGGGGCGAAAGGAGTCAGCAGCAGAGGTAAGCCAAGCGAATTCCGAAGGAGAATCAAAGTTGGCAACTGATCTTCACAGGTTCTAGGGGTTCATAGGGTGTTCAGAACCCTTTGACATCGAACTCCATGGTTCTTTGAGATTCGGTACAGCTAGCGGGCACTGCCAAAAGCAACAGGAGAGTTCCGACCCACATCGTGATTTGGTCCCAGTCAGCTTTACAACTCAAGTGTGGTCGCACGAATTTGTGCCACGAACGGTGCCGGTGCCACGACGTCACGACGTCACGACTTCGCTTCTCTTTGCTTGGCCTACCTTCACCGCTCCACCTGCAAACCGAAGCCGCCAGGAGCAGGACATCGAGCTGTTGGCCGAGATGCCCGAGCGCCTGCGATTCAAGCTCCGCGAGGCGCGAGCACCGGTGGAGAGGGGACACTGGTTTGGACGGCCGCCCCCGCGAAGCGGGATGGAGGTCCTGAAGAAGTTGTTTTAAAGAACGAAAGAACGCAGCGATTTTGAACGAGTGAAGTCCCACAGGATGCGAGATGCGAGAGGCTGTGTGACTCAGCCAAAAACAGCAGCGAAAGAAAAGGGATGACATATAAACACGCACGCATATACATACCACCAGAAGCACAAAAAACAAGCGATTCATTAACAATATTGATGGACCTTTAATTTTTGAATCGTGGTTTGGTCATTTGTGTCATGTACCTTTGTGTTGGACCGGTGACGTGCCACATCTGTTGACGTCGCCCCCACGGTTTGGAGGCTGTCTATCGGCCTCTCCTTTGCCGGCATCCCTTTCTCCAAGAGTGGTGTGAGGTGCGGCGACCGGTCCGAAGCTTTCGATGTCCCGGAGGATTCTCGGAGGAACCGAGCTCGGAGCCCGCCACGCAACAGCCCAACACGTTACAAAGAATTCCATAGATTTCAAGACTTGTTGGAAGTTCCATCTTCTTTTTTGCCGTCGCAGTGGTAAATCCAGGGATTTTCCAGGACGACGATTGCAAAGGAACATGTTGCTCTGACAAGACCAGTCCAGAACTTGATGGCCTAAGCCTTGATATGCCCTATAAACGATGAAGATCGTGATTTGTCTATTTTTGTCGCTTGGTCAATGGTTGGTCCCTTTCTCTTCCACCCGACCAGGTGGACCAAAGAGGCTTCGATCGTCTTTGTCACCAAGCCTTGCAAGAGATCAGGAGCGGTGGTCTCGTCAGGGAGGACCTCATGCTTTGTTGCGAGAAGATTCCCGCAGGGGCTTGACTGAATCCTTAGTAACTGAAACGGCTGTATCTACGCATGACTATGTGTGAGTGCTTGATGGAGAACCTCGTTTCAAGAGATTCTGTAAAACTCTTACAACACAAACCGGCAACCTTTTAGTTGAGTGTGTCAGGCGTTGCAGGTAGTGTCAGCAGTCTACTACTAGTACACCTATTAGCTGGTGCTTGTTGTCTATCCGAGTCTATCCCTTGTGGCTGCTAGCACGCGCAAGTCTGGGTGATAAACGGACGATGCCATTGCCAGGGTACTAAGCATTCCACATCCCAGGTGGGATATGCGGCAAATGTCCATCAAGATATGCTTAGGGTTTTCGCTGCGAGAACGCCGCTGGGCCCTAGTGGCATGTGCCAGGATAAGCACTGAACACACTGTCTTCATCAAGAAGGAACAGGCACATCAAAGCGTGTAGTTTTGCTGCCTGCGGGGCTTCTGGTTGGGTGGTTGATTCCACCTTCGGAGGTGAGGTGGTGAGGTGGTTGGTCTTTAACGTGGGCCTCTTCGACCCAAACATAGCAGCTAAGGCATCCACAAACCTCTCCGGAGGTTGGCACCGTCTGCCTGTGCAGAGCTGAAATCCAAGGGTTCATTTTGCGGCCGTTGTTTCGTCCACTGAGTCCCCTATATCCGCCCCCTCCAATTCCGGACACCTCCTCCCGACACGCCGCTGCGATCTGCGACCACCTGCGGGATCACGCTATGTTCCAGCTACGCGGTCAGGCGGCGGGCATGTATTTCGTGACGGGCGGCGAATTGAAATATTGGAAGTCCGCCTTACAGGACCCGACTCGACGGGCGGACGAATGCCTCGGCCCAAACCAGGACGAATGCCTCGGTGGACGACCCGACGTAGACGGGAAGACACCACGAAGGGAGGGACCGCCGACCGCGGTGGAGAGATGCAGGGCGACGCGGTGAGAGAGGAGGGTGACCGATGGGGGCGACGACGGGTCTGACCGAGAGCGATCTGGGTCTGACCGGGCATCGTTTCGGGGACCCATGGCCAGTAGCAATTGACTTCATTCTCCTGTTTGTCGCAAAGTAGGACCACGGTTTTTGCCTTCCCACCGCTGAAGGGCTCCTTTTTCAACGTTTGAACACCATAAGGGTAGGTGTCACTGCCTCAAACCCCAAAGATTGTCTGGACTTTGAAGCCGATTCCGTTCGTCGCTTGGTCGAACGAACATGCAGTGCTTGATGCACCTCATGGTTCGGTTGTCTGGAACGGACAACATGTTTTGGTTTTGAAATGTTTTGCACATTCCTTCAGGGGTAGGTACTTATATAGATAGATACTGTAGATGAATTGATAATTATATAGATAGATAAAAAGCTGGACAGATGGAAAGGATTGACAGATGAGGAGTATAGTATAGTAAAGTATAGTATAGTTTAGTATATAGTATATATATATAGATAGTATAGATAGTATAGTAAACCATAGGAACAGTATAGACAAGAGCCACGTGAAGTTCGGCGGCGTTCCGATATCTTCAAGTATTTCTGAAAGGATTGATGCTTCATGCGGTACCGCTTCACTGATTTGATATGCCGATCTTCACAGCTTCAGGTTTTGGGTGAGTCACACTCCGCCGGGCGGTCGCAGGATCCCATGCCCATCGGCACAGGCCGGGCAGCAGGGCAAGCTCGGCTGCGGAGTTGTCCCGTCTTCGAAGGGTTGGCTGCCGTCTTGACGACAGCAAGTTAGACGAGATGACTGAGATGACGGTTAGCGCTTTGTCGTCAGACTTCTTCAAAGGGTTGTCATCCCACTCCTTCGAAAGACCGTGCGATGACCGACCTTCGCACCGTGTCGAGGCGATTGGATCTGTGAGATTGCGCTTTGGGTTCAATGGAGGCCAAACGAAACTGCTATGCACAGCTCGCGAAACTGCGCTTAATTGGGATGTTTCTTTGACATGAATTATCACCTTAGTGGTTTGCTGTGTACCAACGATGTCTATGTAAATGTAATCTATATTAAAACAGATATCGGACCGTCCGCGGTTTTCTGGACCAACACCGTCACGACGTCACAAATCCGTTCTCTCTCTCTCTCCCGCAAGCCGAGCCGAAGCAACGAAGGGAAGAAACGGCTTCGGAACAGCGTTTCAACATGGAGTTCCGCTTCGGAACAGCAACTGCTGAGAGCCTATCACTTCAACATGAAGGACCACTGGGCCCCATACGGCATTTCTTTCGAAAAGGGCGGGTTGTAGTTTTGGTTGATTGCAAGCAGCCACTGCCTTCCTAGCTATGATAGCCTGCATGCCCACTGCTGAAACACTTGGATCAAAAGTTAAGGGAACCGGAACCAAGTCTTTCAGAGCCTGAGAGTTCTCTTTTTGTTTCTGAAAAATGTTGGTGGGCTACGAAGTGCGTAGTCTGTACGCACGCCCTCCCTTACTCCAGGCTTTTTGAACAAATTGTATAAATGGAGGACGTCTTCTTTTCACCGATGTCTCCAAAATCAACAAGCATATCATATACCAGCATGATCTTCATTCTCCTGCTTTTGACCAGAAACAGCACACGCCTGCATGGCTTGCTAGGCATTGTGGCACCCTATCTGCTAAGTGTGCCAGTGATGTGCCTCGACAAGGGTCGTTGTCGGATCCGGTCGGATCCGGTCGGACGATCCGCGTGGATCCGGTCGGACAAGTCTATTCATGCTCTGTACATGAGGCGAAATGAAATGACTTGTTCCTTTCCGAAATGGGTTTTGGACACCCAAGTGTTCACAAGTACAGAGGAAGTATATCATTATATAATAAGTATCTAAAACCTTTTTCATTCAGAATGCTTGACCATCCAGCTGAGGGTTCTTCTTTTATTAAGAGTCAACATTTTGTTGAGAAACCCACATCTCTGAGACCTTGTGAGTCATTCCAGCCAATTACAACAATCATTAAACACATATGATATAAACATGCACTATGCTTCTCCTGCACTTGCAGGGTTGAGATGTGGCACGCACCTAAGAACATCAAGACTTCACCATGAATCCTTTCAGAAGGCCAGCGACCTCACAGACATACTGTAACTCATAGAGTCATAGACTTGGACCGGTGCTCAATGGGGCGGGTCCAGCCGGTCAGTCATTCCGGTCGCGGGTTCGCGGGTCGCGTCGCGGGTGGGGCCCCAGGTGATGCTGGTGGATGCCGACCTCTTTCGCAGCGTCATCAGTGGCTGTAGCCGGGTCGGAGGACCCCAGATGGAAACAGCTGCAACTGACTGACCAACTGGCATGATGATGCTGGTAGTGGTGGTGGTCATGATATGTTATGATAGGAAAAGGGCGGAGGGTCTGGGGTGTGAACCTCCGGACGGCTTAGCCGTCCGTCACGGATAGGATAGGAGTCTGGGGCGGGTCTGGGGTGCTCTGAACCTCCAGAAGGCTTGGCTTCTTCTTTTCGGCCGAGCGACCTGTTGGGGGGGGGACTTTTTCGGCCAAACGGTTTGGATTCTCAGAGACCTGCTATGCATTGCTGCGCAATCATCGATCTGGTGATTGACCCACCGCGCTGCAGTTGAGGTCACCAAGCGCATGGCCAAGTCCTACGCGGCGGGTTTCGTGCGACACGACTGCGAGGCCACCGCGGGTCCCGCGCGGGTGATCGGATGAAAGAGGCGCCTCGACTGCAGGTGGCATGAGCCAAGGTATTTGCTTTCCCACGTGCGTGCAAACGTAGAGGCTCAAATGCAGCTTAGAGACAGAAGTTTAAGGGTTTTCCAACCATCTAGTGAATCTAGTAGCGGCCCATGTATTGATCTTTGCATCATGCTTTCCCAGTGTTTAGACTGAAGTCAGACAATGTGGAGGATCTAACAGGCTCCTTTGGGTCAGGGAGGTTCTTTCTATCAGTTTGTACACCTGCTACTATTCATAACTCGGCTAGATGGGTGTGATTCCAGTGTTGACCATATTCTGACCTGATCAAGTACCTGATTTGCCTCAAAACACTCCCCCCCAAACAATTCACTCTTCGCCCGTACCTTTTGTTGGGCAGGACTTGAGGGCCCCCCTGATGTTTTAGACAGATTCCTCTTTTTGCCATTCAAGATCTTTGCGACTTGATGGGCCGCCTCCGCCCTTTGAGAATCTGTTTGTGTAAGCTTGTTCTGCTCCTCTTCACTAGGAAAACGTGTCTCCCACCCATCACCTGCAGTCCTCCGCTTGCCAGATTCTCCACAGCAACGGTTGGCTGGGTGATGTTTGCTGCTCCTTTGAGGCACGGCTTGCTGCTCCTGGGAAGACGACTTAAACGTAGCAAACTCGGGCATGTTGACGCTCCCATGGTTGTTGACACCATCCAATTGCGAAGGTATACTTTGGATACGATGTGGAACTTGAAGTGAGACTGACGATGCCCGCCAAATGACAACCTACATTTACATCAATGAACCAGAAGTCGGCTCATCACTCGTTGTGCTGAACCCTTCACGAATACAGGGGGTATGACTCAACCCAGGATTAATTAACCCTCAACCGGTGTAAAGGTACAGTTGAACAAAGGGTGTACTTGCAGGCATCTGATTGTTTGAGCAGTACACACACACACACACGTATGGTCATACATGAGTCATACATGGTCTAATGAAAGCTTTCGACACCAAACATTCCAGCCCTTCTATCCTTTTGAATGGCGGAAGGTTGTGCCGAGGTGACATGCCTTACATTCATTGACACTTGCGTAGAGAAAGCCGAACAAAGCTAGCAATGATCGAAGCTTCCTATATGAGTTCTGGTGAATCATGCGATCCCTTGATTGTACTATATTGGTCTTGACATGCTGACAGACTGGACTGCCAGAGCCTCCAGGGCATTCAGAACCTCAAAGATTCAGTACTGCGCAATGCTTCATCCCCCAATTTGCTGCTTGGCCGCAATTGGGTGCTGCCGGGTGATTTTTGGATTCTTGGAGCCTCAGCCCATCAACAGGGAGAAGACATGCTCTATCCCGATATCCACCTTCTTTTCACCGTAGGCCATGCACCATGACTGATTACTTTGATTAGTACCAGCCGCCCACAGTGCTTGTCAAATTGTCGGCCTTAAAAAGTATCCAAATGATCCCAACGAAGCGCTTGTGTCGACTTGCTTGGGAGGTCCTCATGTGGACCCCAAAGCAAAGCTTGCCCATTTTAGAAAGGGACACTGTCAGGCCCCCCCAAAATACACGTTTCTGGAAATACATTGAATAATATGCATGCATTGTATTATCCTTTATATTAGCAATGTCTTTTTTTGGCTGATCCTAATCGAAAAGAAGTTAGCAAAGTGTACAAAAGTAGAAGCTGGATCGATGGTAAAAATAAGGGACACGGTCTCTCTAAAACATATCAGACTCATTCAGACTCCTCTAAAAAAGACATACATAAGGTGTAGCAGATTAGGAGCCTTTGGCAAAGGCTGGGAGGGAGGGTCGACCATTTTTGGGGGGGGTCGACCCCCCCCTCCAGATTAGGAGCCTTTGGCAAAGGCTAGGAGGGAGGGTCGAAACTCGAATAAATGCAGGAGAGTTGGATATTTTGTATATATTTTCGGTCGACCCTCCTCCCAAGAAAATGGAGCCTCCAGCCAAGTCTAGCAGAGCAGAGTGAAAAAGAGGTGTTTCCTTTTGAAACTAATTGTCACAATTTTTGGAATGTATAAAACCTACTTTAAACTGAAGCATGCTGGTACTACAGTATAGTGTGTTAATATTGATGCTTTCACCATTAAGGCTGAAGATGAAAAGAACCCAAGGGAGTAGCTTTTATTATTAACATTGGAGGCTGGAGAGTGAGCAAGTCTATGGATATTAAATTACCCAATGAACTTTACCAAGTTGTAGAAAATCAAATTGTAGAAATACCAACATTGCATCTAAGGATAGAGAAATTCAACATGATGAGTATGATACTGATAGTGATGATATTGTTAGTAGAATTGAGAAAGTGAACCAGGTACGTAATGATTAGGATACTACGTGCAGGAGCAAGCAAAAGTCATATCTGCCAGAAAATGGTTGATAATGGTTACTCAATATTTTTTGTATGCCGTACTAATAGGTTACCACACTAATTTGAAGTTGATGCCAGAACAATAAACAATAACACTATTTTTGGTATGCGTTTTGGTGCTGTTTAAATGGAACCATTTTATTATTCAGAATTTGATGTCATAGCAATTGATCAAATCCATTTCATCGGTTTGAGTGTTTATTGCAAAGCCACGCAGTTTGTTGAGCATTTTTTGCAACACGTGATACCAAACAGCTAAAACCAGTTCAGGAGCTGACAAATAGGTATATCAAAGAGCTTCTTTTGCAGCACTATTTCTGGAATGTATAAAACCTACTTTAAACTGAAAGCATGCTGGTATTACAGCATAGTGTGTTAAGATTGATGCGTTCACCATCAAGGCTGAAGATGAAAATAAACCAAGGGAGTGGCTTTTATTAATAAGATTGGAGGCTGGAGAGTGAGCAAGTCTGTAAATATTAAATTACCTAATGAACTTTACCGAGTTGTAGAAAATCAAATTGTAGAAATACCAACATCTAAAGATGGAGACATTCAAAATGATGAGCATAATACTGATAGTGATGATATTGTTAGTAAAATTGAGAAAGTGAACAATGTAACAAATGATTAGGATATTACTTGCAGGAGCAAACAAGTGCCAGAAAATGGTTGATAAAGGCTACACAATATTATTTGTATGCCCTACTAATAGGTTATTGCACGAATTTGACAGTGGCAATTGAGTGTTTCTTGGAAGGCCACATAGTTTGTTGAGCAATATCTTTTTTGCCACACGTGATACCAGACAACTAAAATCAGTTAATGAGCTGGCAAATACCAAAGATTATGAAACATTATGCTGATGCCATGATTGACAATATGTTTGAGCATAAACTATGTTAGAGGATGAAAAAAAACAAAACAATATCAAGAACTATACACTCGTCAACATACAACATAGCATATTTGAATAAGACCTGGAAACCAATCTTATAACTCATCATATGTTTGAGTTAAAAAGAAAAACACTGAACACCACGTAGGCCCGGGGGGGGGGTGGCGTCCCACGGGACAGCGCTGTGGAGATCCTGGGCCGGGTAGGGCGACTCCCACGAAACTCGTGCAGCCCGGCGTCCAGGAGGAGCCAAAAGCCCGAAGAAGTCCCAGTAACTATAGATCCAGGACCCACACCTTTGTAGCTAGAAAGTCCCAGCAACCAATTCGTTTGAAGGATCTATGAGGCAAATCAGCCAAGTAACCAAGTATCAGTGGTTCACCCCCGATCAAACAAGATGTCAATGGCAGACGGCACAAACCGTGACACGGAAGCACAGAGAGAGAGAGAGAGAGAGAGGGAAGAGAGAGAGAGGGAAGAGAGGGAAGAGAGGGAGAGAGAGAGAGAGAGAGGGAAGAGAGAGAGAGAGAGGGAAGAGAGGGAAGAGAGAGAGAGAGAGAGCGAGAGAGAGAGAGAGAGAAAAGAGTGAGATAGAGAGAGAGAGAGAGAGACACACACACACAGAGGACGAAGACTTATCATACCAAGGAACATCGTCTTAATCAAACTGGTCCTCCATTGTACCGGTTCCTGGTCTTCCACGGACGATCCTTGGTGTCGGACCGGGTGGGGTGAGGTTTGCTGCGCCGGTGGATCTCTCGCAGGCTGTGCCGGGGCAATCGACCGTTTCACCAGGTGTTTGTCGCCATGACTCGGTGGTGGTAACACAGGGTGAGAGATTCACCAAGAGATCCTTGGAAAAGCACGGTGAGTCTTCTCCTTGAACTTCTCAACCATCCCTTTTTTGGATGGAGAGAGGTCGGGTTGGACAGGGTCCAGAGGACACACAAGTACCCAGGTTCCCAGGTTCCGGCAGTGACGGACGACCTCGGTGATGGGCCCGGACGTCCGACTGACAATGCTGGGTGTAGGTCGACCGAGGAATGTAGGTCGACCTTGCGACCGGTTCCAGCTTAATCCCATGTTCTTAATTTCCAAGAACGACCAATTATACACTCTTGACCATGCGTCAGACGTCCCTCTTAAAGGTCTTAGCCTGAGCCCAACCCCCAGCCGGGGCTGGAACAGTTCTTTTTCTGAGTCTTGAGATGTCTTGAGTATTCCGGGACACTGGAAAGGCCGTCACATTCCGCAGATGGTTTTGCCTGGGCATCAAGAAGGTCTCTATCAACCTCAGTTGGGCAGGAAAGGTCTTCCATCAGCGATAGTTCAGAATTGTTTAATCACTAGCCTTTTCACCATGTCTACCTCTACGTCGTTCCACGAAAAGAACGAAGATCGTCCAGATGTCCATTTCTTTTTTCTGTACGCAACACCTTTAATCAAACAACTGCGACAGGGACTCCCAACCGAGTGCCGCCGCGGTTGTTCCGGACCTTTGGCCAGGAGGCGGAAGTGGTGAGGGAGAGCTCCGAAGATACGAACCGGGAAGAGCGGGACGAGTGGAGGCGGTGATGGGAGAGCGAAGATCGTTCTGAAGGAAAAACACATGGATCAGAAAGAAAGAAAGAAAGGGAACAAGAAAAGGCCACCCGGGTCACCCTTTCAGATGGGCCTTCTCTGTTGATTTTTTCGGCCCTCTCTCTCTCTTGTTTAACCGCTGTTATGATCAATTCAAAGCCTTTAACGTTGATGATATGGTCAGTGTTTTTTCCTTGCTTTCTGCCTTTCAAGCCCCGGGGCTTTTGGGAGTCTCAGTCAGAAAAAGGACAGGGCTCGTCCGTTTTGGATGACGCAAATGAACCAAATGAATCCTTTGTGCTTTGTTCGGGCTTGATCATACAAGGACGAGGTTGAGCCGAAAGCATGTTCAATCCGATCTAGGGTTCGCCGCGTGAGGTATGGACAGGGTTCAAGTCAGAACTATTCAATAGCCACAAAAGGGCAGTGCGCTTTGAATCCACATCCGCGATGATTGAACAATATACATTCGCAACAGCAGCACATGGACTGTAATTATTTACCTCCTCGACTAAAACAACATATCGCGTAAAAATTATAGTAAACTATTCAGTGTGTGTCATCGCAGCCCAATGTATATGGCAAGCGGGTCTTAATCATACGCAAGGCCACACCCAGTGATCTAGGCAATCCAGTGACCATCAATTCATATACACCATGGAAGAGGCTCACATGGAACCTGAACATGGGCCTTTGGAAGACGATGGTCCTCTACAAACCGGGCGTGGTTTTCAGGTTCTATGTGGGTCTCTTCCAGGGCGCAATTATTCGATCCATAGTTGCTTGTGGAGCGAAGATCCCAAGTAGGTTGGTTTAGTTTTGAGTTATGAATCCTGCAAGCCAAGAAAGCCCGGTCTAATCCGATCAACGTTTCGTCTCCATCGAACAACATCCAGCTGAATGTGAGGCTTTTCCAGGGCACATCTTCTATTTTTGCAGAAGGGGCGAATGTCGGCATAGGTATCAAAAAAAAAACAAAAAGAGCATCAAAAAAAAACAACAGGATAAAAAAAAAGCGAATCAAAAAAACATATTCCTTGATAGGCCTCTTCTGCTGCTCTCCTGGCCTTGTGGTCTGCGGGTCCTCTGGTAATGTGGTCCCTTGGTCCT
>CAXAMN010006780.1:921988-995324 GCA_963970005.1 Durusdinium trenchii
ATCAAACTTTTATACTGCAACAAAACCGTAATATGGCGAATTTTTTTGAAACATGTTGAAAAACCATGTCCCTATCACACATGTTCAACATATATAAAACAAACGGGCGTAAACCCTACCTCCCGCTACCTCCTGCTGCTACCTCCCAGGTGGCCCGTGAGTGAGTGAGCCCGAAGGAAATCGACTTTTGGATCAGTGGGTTCTGGACCTTGAAATCACGGGATAAACACATGAAGTCAGCATGTTACATCATATGTGACATCTTAGGATTTATATGCGACATCACAATGGACGGAGGTTGGGGTTTCAAGTGATGAAACATGTTAAACGGTTGAAGCATGCAACGCATCTGAGAAATATAGTAGAATATGCTAATATATGAAAGGACAGTAGTGCAAGGGCTTAAGGAATACGGGAGTATGGGAAATATGGAAATGATTCCTAAGATAACAAAGTCCTTGTGAGTAGGAGCAGACATGCATATCGTGGTGGAATTGTCGATGCGGCTGCAACAGCTGATCATTCCGACAAATAAGCCTTCCTAGCTCATTTGCTCCCCCAACCCACCACCACTCAAGAGATTGTATTTGCCCTGTCCTATTCTCAACCAATGCCACCATGGTTGTCTTATATAACTCAGCTAGAAGAAAACATACTTGTTTCGAAGCGGTGTGCCATTGTGTTTTCCAAATGGGGTAAGCTTTTACATTCGTGGGGGAAGCGGTGTGCCATGGGGGTGGGTCAAGTTCCTGTGTGATGGGGTAAATTACCACATCGAGTCGCACAAGTTACAAGCAAAATTCTGATGTTTTGCATTGCAATAAAGCACATTAGGAGATCTAATCCCTTCTCAACACGATTCTTCGGGAAGTTCCTGTGACAGTGAGGCTCTGAAGTCACTTTTTGCCCAGCTAGGGTTGGCAGCCATGCTGCAGGGGACAGCCACGCTGCAGGCAGTCCCTGCCTTTTTGCAGCTTAGAAAGCCACCATGGAAAAGACATACCGGCTGGCCAAGGTATATAGGCTCATAGGGTGACTTGTTAGATCTTCATTGTGGTACCACAGCTAAAGCGAACAGTTCTTAGCCTGGTGGGCTTTGGTTTGAGTCGAGTCTTAATTTGCTCCTAGTTTACGGACGTAATTATTTGTCTAGAACATGGCCATTGTTCAGTGAATGTTGTCGAATTTCCACTATGGCCGTATCACAGTAGTGCTTGTTACCACATTGGCCTCGCAAAGTTTTGTGTAACAAATATATGAGCAGGTTTCCAGTAACCAAACTTCAGCTGCGTAGTTCCACAGATACTGTGACCATATTCCTCCCAGATATTGCTTTTCCAGGGCTGTTGTGGCCCATAGATGGTCTTTTACTATAGCGAGTTGATTCATAAATAGAGGTTGTCCGCCCGCAATTCTGAACAACCAATAGGTTATATGGTACTAAATCGACCCCTCAGCCTCAGTCCTTCCGAAAAGGACATCGGTTGAGCCTTGAGCCTGCTGCCTTGGTTGAGCTGGCACCGTTCGCCTGTTCCAGCTGTCGACGGCGAGGTGGAAAAACGCCTACCTACCCTATGTAGATAGGCTGGCGCCTTTGAAGCTCCTACTAGGAAGTAGTCAGTTGCCAGGTGAAAATCATCATGCTAGAAGATTCTCCAATCTTCAGCAGTCTTCCCTGTCTCCCTGCTGGTCATGAACGCAGGTCCATTGCCATGTTCTATCGAGCAAACACCAGCGGGCTGAGTACCAGTCAGTGTACAGATGTTTTTCGGCATCGGCCGATTCTCGTTGTTTCCAAAGATCGCCTGGCCCGAAGTGAGCGCGGGGTGCCGAAACAAGGGTGAACGAAGCGGAATGGACCGTGGCTTGCCGCTGTAACACATGTAATGACTGATCTAGCGACTGGGGAACGAGCAAGCAAGCGTTTTCCTTTTAGTGGGATTAACAAACAAGCAAATGGAAGCAGCTTGACTGCATATCAGATGTTATCAATGTGTTGCCCAGAACTTCTTGCATACTGCACAACAATACAATACAAGGTATACCGGTATACCCTCATGGCCAGTGTGCTACTTTTGTCTTTCAGAAGCAAGTTTCAGAAGCAAGACGCCATCGGGCAATCAGAAAGATGCTACAATCCTGGCCAAGACCCTAGAGAATGGCGCACAGATCAGACTGTGTTTGGATAAGCATCTCATGTGTTCCAGCAGCCTGGTGGCGAGAAGTCTCAAATCCGCACTTTCGAAGTTCATTGGGCTGCAAGTTCAGGGTTGTCATCGCAGTTCAGTTTTGGTTTGGCACGTGGCGGGTGTTCATCGTCGTGTTCGTCGTGCGTCGGTTCCACACTTATCGAGTTTTCGTCGAGTTCTTCTCTCCCTATTGATCCACTCGGGACCTCCCCCTTCTTGACTCCCTTGACTCCTGACTGTTTCGTTCAGGTGGAAAACCCGGGTGACTGAAGTGGATGTGCCTGAAAAACTGCTGAACCACTGGGTGAACTGAAAAAGGAGGCACGACCACATCAGTGACTTTACATGACTTTACACCATTTGTTCATGTGACTCGGACCCATGTCGTGTTTGGTGTTTTGTCATGTTTGGTCTACCCTTCTGAAACACCCTCTAATATCATTGGTGGGTCGTTGTGCCTGTGGATGTATACAGTCACTCTCGACGTCCTGCCAGAAGTCTAGGGGTTGCTGATCGGACTGCGTGTTCCGACACCACTATAGCTTTACATTTATTTTGGCATGCAGCAAATCCGAAGCACAACATGCTCCAATCGGAATCATTGCCTCGATCAAGGCCGTGCTCGCCGCGATCTCCCAGAGGCAGTGCATCTTCGCTGGTGAGCATGTTTGGGAAATGAGCACGGGCATCTCAACATATCTCAACCACAGGTGTGTCGACCTTTTGGCCACAGTATCTTGTGTCTTTGGACCTTCCCTTGATTTGGTGCATAGTACATCATAGTACAGTCTTGTGCCCGGCAGATGGAAGCAGCATGGCTCCATGTTGGAAAGAATATATATATATATAGATGAGGATAGATGTAGTTTTTGATTCGTTTGTAATGTAAGTCAGCAAAGAACCCATCAATCCCCATCAATCTACCAAATGTGCAAAAAGGAGCTTGAATATATTCTGCGGAATCACAGCATGGCCGCGAGTGGTTGAACGGATCCTGTTGGATAAGAAAGTGATCTAACTTATATGAAATAATACTGTTGTTTTCTTTGTTGTTGCACATAGTTGGGCAGGCTTGAGACCACCCTGCTGCAAGTAATTTGCTGCAACATTAGTTCTTTGTGTGGTTGTCACGGTGTTTCTGATATGAGAAGAAACGAGACATGAACAGCTAGGCCCCAACCAAAGTTGAGTTCATGTTTTTCAAGGCTCTGTTATATAGAAACGTCAATACGCAAGCACAGCCTGCCGTGGAGGACCACATCCATGTCGCATTTCTTTGGAACATAGGGTTTCATAGGGTTTCGTTCACCGGGGCACGCCTGTCTGTTTCGGGGCTCCCTTGGCGGGGTGGGGGAGAGAAGCATGCCACAATAAACACACTGTTGAACCAGCACAAACCAGAACCAGAAACCTCAAATGACCCTGGTAAATTCAGCAAACACGACCTTCTTGGTTGCCTTGCATGACCTATTGAGACGTTGCATGACCTCACTATGCACAAACATGCGTGACGCACCGGTGTAATTGGGAGCATTTGACGGACTGGTCTGCGTTAGACGAACATTTGAAGCACCGGTCTGAGACACTTGCACAGCATGCACAACATGCGCAAAAACAGCTCTGCGATGCACGAGCTTGCGACCCACTGCATGAAGCGGGGGCATTCGCGTTGCCAAAGCAGCTTGAAACATTGATTCAACATGTTCATTTGTACCGGCTGCACTTGAGCACTTCGACCATGGTTCTATGGGGGACCGGAGTTCCATTTGCCCGCATTTACAAGGAAGCGGGCTGTTGCTCAATCGAAAAGAAGCTGAATGATTAGGATTGGTATGCGTCCTTAGGGTAAGACAGCATATATATTTCTATAGCTAGCAATACCTCTCTGGATCCACTCGATGGTGTAATTCCAGGAGTGACCTGGGTAACTACTTCCTTGTGCAGCTGTTTCATCAGTTGATCAACAAATCAAGACTTTTGGGACACTTTCCTGCCACAGCATTAATTGCAAAGTGGCACATCAAGGAGAGGTAGTTTGTAGGTGGGTTTTCATGCTAAAAGATCATCGTTTGATGGTCAAAGTTAATCAAATTTATATTGGGGTAGGCCAAGCACCTGGATCAGTGACATATCACTAAACTAACGGCCTACCTTGGCTGCTGCACATGGATGCACAGGGGTTGGTTCCTAAAAATAGATTGGACGTGGAAATGCGGATTTTCTTTCTGTCAGCCACTCAGCCACTCAAGATCCTGAGTGGCTGAGTGGCGGACAGGAACAAAATCCTGAGTGGCTGAGTGGTTGACAGGAAGAAATGTCTGAGTGGGTGAGTGGCTGACAGGAACAACATCCTGAGTGGTTGAGTGGCTGGCTGACAGGAAGAAACGTTTCAGTGGCTGACTGGCTCACAGGAAGAAAAGCCTGAGTTACTCAGGCGTTCCTTCCTGTCAGCCACCCAGGCTTTTCTTCCAATCAGCCACTCAACTGCTCAGACTTTTCTTTCTGTCAGCACCACTCAGGCTTTTCTTCCTGTCGGCCACTCAGCCACTCAGGCTTTCTTCGTGTCAGCACATATTCCCTAAAAATAGGTTAGTGATGACCCAGAAAAAGGGGTGGGCTCCATCAATTTTATTGGAGCAGATGGGTGTTTTATTGGATGAAATGAAAGTGCTGGGAGCCAACCCTAATATCAGATTTGAAGTATATTTAGGCTGCAATGCCTTTGATTTTATTTTCCTTTCCCCACCCTTAGCTAGCACCACATTAGCACACACACACACACCCAGCAAGACAAACAAAAGGCACCATAAGAAAAAACAACTTTGGATGAAATGAAAGTGATGGGAGCCAACCCTGGAACCACGCTAGATACGTTTAGGCTTGCATTTAATTTAAAAATCAATTTCTTCTTCACCCTTAGCTACCACCACAATAGCACACACACAAGCGCAATAGCAATACAACTGGCACTTCCTTCAACGAATGACGCTTTGCTGAACTCACTGTTTCAGGTAGCCAATCACTATTTCAGGTAGCCAACCTTAAGAGCATCACTATTCCCAACCTTAAAGGATCCTAGAAACCTTCAAGCGTTTGCTTATCTATGAGGCTGAGGTACCAGACTACCAGACCCCCACCTGCACCAAGCCTACCTGCCAACGTTACCCCCAATAAAAACACTACTTGGAGGTCGGCTACCCTCGTTAATGAGGGTGGCCGACCCTCACTGGGAGCTACAACCGGGGATCTAAAAGGCTTTGGCCGCCTCCGCCTCTGGGATGCTAGTTGGAAAGGTGGACTCGGGGGTCCCTACTGCGCGCCTTTGTCACCAGGTGGCTCCTAGGACGCGGGGCTCCAAGCGGAAAGGGCGAGCTGGGACAATCTGAAAGGGCAATCTTCATCTGTCACTGCCGGGCGGAAGGGTTGACTCAAATTCACACTTTAGAAGCAATCACTCCACTTAGTAGCTTTTGTTTGCAGCACCAAACACCAACACCAGAAGATGCGAGAACAAATCTTGCATGTCTGAAAAGGGTTTTTTGATGTGTGGAAGTGATGTTGTCGAGCTTATATGAGTTTTTGTGGCCTGTCTGTTGGCAGTGGGAAGTTCCAGTTGACTTTGTAGCGTGGTTCTTTCGCTGCTTCGCAGGAAGTGGCAGAAAACCTGCAACTGTGGAAATAGGAAGGCGGAGTTGTAGCATCCACCTGTGATGGTTACTGCTATGTTTTCTAATGTAAACTTTTTCTGGGCTCACAAAGCTTCAGGCTTTGGTCTTTGGTGTTCCTTACTGTTCCCGGAGCGGTAATCAGCATTGCGTGTTATCCAACTATCTCCGTGACGTCGAAACACCTGTTTTTCTAAAACTGAGTTTGTTTAAGGGGCTTACGCCCAACTGCCTGCCAGCCGGGGGCCCAGTGGCAGGCGGCAGAGGCAAACAGCTGAGAGCGGTGGTGGTTGTTGTACTTGTTGGTGGTGTTGTGGTGGTAGTTGTAGTAGTTGTTGTGGTTGGTATTGTGGCTTTTGTGGTTGTTGCTGTTTTTGTTGTTGTTGTGGTGGTGGTGGTGCTGGTGGTGGTGGTGGTGGTTACTTTGATCAGAAGCAGAACCAGAAACAGAAAGTGCCAATAGTGCAAGGCAACTTAGGAAGCAAAACTTGCACCTTGGGGTTCTCTTGATGTTCAAAAATATTCAAAAATATAAATTCCCAGCTTCCCTGCACGATTACTTGAACGTCCTCACAAGCATGGTGAGCACTGCATACATGTTTTAGAACGAACACGATGGCACAACAGCCCACCTCTCCACGTCCGGAGAAAATCAACATGCTCAGAAACCCAAGGTGCCAAAGCAAACGGCTTGTGTGGGCGTGGGTGAACTGCTGACCGTTTTGAACAATACGAATGAATATAGGTGGCGAGTTCCATGGAATGTCGTCTCTGAGAAAGGGTTTTGAAGGTTTGTGTGTGTGTTTTTGTCCCCAAAGTGGCTATGTTGAGGCCCTACTGAACTTCGATCTTGGCCCATCGGCGCGTTTGCTGATGCTGGCTCGACCCTTTTTATGAGCGCTTCAAAAACAATTCGGTATAGGCCCACTTTCCAAGAGGAACCCACCAAAGTTGTCGCATGCGCACGCGCCTCCAATTTGTCCTTCCTTCTTTCTTGGAGGCATGCCTGAGACCGCGCCACAAAATGGCCCCATGCCTGAATGCAAAGGGGTGAGGGGAAGCCGAACCCCAGGCCAAATCCTGGGCAACGTTTTTCCGGGAAAAAATTTTGGTCAGCAACAAATTCTACTAGTAGAATTTACACATTTGTCAATTTTGTTGCCAAATTTTTAGTAATTTAATGTGATCGCAGCGGAGTCCCTCTCAAGAACATGCCGGCCCCGCTCCGCTCACGCTCATGTTCATTGTTCTACACTGGGGTTGGGGGATTTCGTCTTATGGTTTAACCTTATGACACTTGTTTCCCCGCCACTGACACTGAGATGTGACTTGATCTCCCTGGACGCGGAGACGCCCAGCGAGCTGGGCTTTACCATGGCTATGACAGAGGCTGCGCATGGCTGCGTTGCGATCGGACAGGGACAGGTTGGTGTTTTGCGGGCTTCAGGCCATCCACTCCTTGTGGGGCAGACGGCAACGCATGGAAAGTCGACGTTGTGATTTTATATATATATATAAATATGTATATCTATGTATGAGCGATGCAGATCAATGACGACATATGCTGCATTATGAAGATTTTTGTCAAAACTCGGCTGGAACGTGTGCCCATCGAGACTATTGAAGAGATGATGGCTGACAATTTCCCTTACGCAAATCAACCACGAGGCCCCTCTTCAAAATTTCCATGTGATTTGCTCCAAAAGGGGGAACAACACACTTGGGGAGGTGGTTTGGAGAATGTTGGAAGTTTGAAGACAGAGACATCAATTTAGCCATGCACTTGGCATTTTCAATCTAGCAAAACTCTACAACGAATTCAAACGACTGCAACTTGCACCAACTACATCGCGTGACTGCAGAGGACTTGACGGCGGTGCCCGAGACTGTACACCGTGACTTGGTGGCCGAAACCGAAGCGGTGTCCAGTTGCATCCAAAAAGACGAAGAGATGCTGACCTAAACATTTTTTACTTGGAGGACGAAGGTGGGAAACCCTCAGCACTTGCTTCGATCGAAGACTCCGTCAACTCTTGGATGCCGGTTGTTCTAGTTGTTCAAGCGGGTCAAACGAAACCGATGGCCAACCCCACAGATGCCCACCTGGCACTGTTGTTCGCCGTTGTTTCCACGTGTCGCGCATGTTTTTTTGGTGTTCCAGTTCCAGTGCGGGATTGCTTCAGCACCTTGTGGACGCACCCACATTGTAATACTATTATTAGATTGCCCACCTGAGCATCCATCTTGGCAATAGATTATGGTATTATATGGTAAGTTTACAGACATCCGCGTAATTTCATCATTCGGGGACATTCATTGAAATTTCGGCAAAATCCAACGTAACTGTCCCGCAGACTGCCAACAACCCACAGTAGACATCTAGCCATGGCAGACCGTGTGGCCTGTATCCTCATATTGGTTGGTCTCAAACTAGGCGACACCAGGGCCCCTAAGTCTTTCGGAATAACAGATGACCATCCAGTATCAGTAGTGGTTTGCCAGTGGGTTCGCACAAAATAAGACACCCCATATATATATATTAATACACATTTGAGGATCTGCCTTCATATCTCACAGTTTGAGTCCCACCAAGGCGCAGCAGACGCAGCACCTGCAGCTGCAGCACCTGGGCCTTTGCCTGGGTTCGGCGCGAACCAGGCGGGTGAAGCCGAAAGAGACATGCTCCTCCAGACAAAGGATGTGAACACGGGCTTTCCAAACTCAAAGACAGGTTCTCGGGTCCCGTTTGGGTGAA
The DNA here is from genome assembly GCA_963970005.1 of Durusdinium trenchii. Taxonomy (NCBI): domain Eukaryota; class Dinophyceae; order Suessiales; family Symbiodiniaceae; genus Durusdinium; species Durusdinium trenchii. The sequence continues at coordinate 930,598 of CAXAMN010006780.1, forward strand.
CTCATCTACAAAAGGAACGAGCTCCAGTCCCTTTTCTCAGCTTTGCAAAGTTTGTGATTGATGTGATGCAATGTTGCTTGAAACATTTCCACGTTTGATTTATTGATACCGCCCGAGACATTTTTGCTCAAAGGCCTATTTTTCGCAGATCGCTCCCTTAAGGGTTCCCGTGGCCCTCTCCTATGTCCATGTCCATGATGCCCATGATGGCAGTGCCAGCACAGGTAGTGGGTTTCCACCAAGCGCTTGTGGTGCCTGTGGCAGCTGTGATAGTGAACCTTCACGCTTCCTCTTGCGTAACACCATGCTCCACTCAAAGCTCAGCATCAGAAGGAAGCATCTCGCGGCAAAACTCGACATCTGCAGCATCAGAGCAAGGCAGGTGTGGACATCTAGTGAAACTCTTGCGAACACCCCGAGAAGAGCCAAACCAACACCCCCATCGGAATCCCAGGCTTTCCTGAATTTCTATGCTTCCACCTAGTTCTTTGCAGATTCAGCATGATGCAGGTACTTCAGATACCTCTTCAGAGGGTCCAATCCGTGGCCGTGTTTGGTGCATGTCCCAGCGCCGCAATAGCTGTCGCTTTGTCCAAGCTAGCTTGGAGACATGTAGCGATGCGGAGCGTTTTGCCTTGGCTTTGGAGCTCCAGGGGCATGTGTGGGCAGCTGCCAAGTCTGCCTGTGCAAACTATGTTCTGCAAAAGTTCATACAACTGCTCCGGCCCAAAGATTGTCAGTTCATCATCGATGAACTCATGACGAATCCGGCAGATGTACCGAACTTGGCACGCCATGAGTACGGCTGCCGAATCCTGCAGCGGCTCTTGGAACATTGTCAAGCTCAGATGGAAGGACTTGTCAAGCTCTTGTTGGAGGATGCCCGGGCTTTGATGTGTCACAGCTACGGCACTTACGTGATGCAGCAAATCTTTGATTTTGGTCTCCTGGCAAGTGTGGATGTTGCCTTATTTGATCTTATTTGTGCTCAAAAACGTAGAAATTGATTTGAACGGCACCACATTCTGTTTTGCATGCGGTCGTTTCAATTCTTTGAACCTAGACACCTCACCATTCTTTGTCTTGCAGGCACCAATGTGCAACGACAGCAGCTTGGTGAGGGCTTCTTTGGTGCTTTGGGTGCCATGGGGAAAGACCCGAATGCCACCCAGGTCCTGCAGAAAGCTTTGGTCCATGCACCTCAAAGAGTCGCCTTGGCGCGATCCCTGGTCAATCAACTCGCAGAAATGGCACGTGGCCGCCATAGCCATCACACTGCCCTGATGGCCTTGAAGCTCTTGCCATCCCAGGATCTGGCCAAGGCGAACGCACTTCTGGCGCGAAAGCTACAGAAGCTTTGGGCAAACCGCTATGGACGCTTAGTGGTGAAGTCCATTCCCATGTTGCATGATCAGTGTGTGGGCATCACAAAAAGGGAGGCAGCTAGCTCATTCGATGCGTAGATGAGGCCTGGACTCTAGAACGAAAATTGATTTGAGGGAACGCAGATTCGCGAGATCCCCACTCTTCTTTCCCAATAGAATCGAATGACTTTTTGGATTGCATGTCTTAGCGGGCTTGTCTGATAGTACGAGTCTGCACTGAGAAGCTTTCAAGGAGGTGTGAAGATCCTCCAGCAACCATTGTTGCGTTGTTCTGACTATGTTGTTAGCTACATTAAAGGAAGGCCGTGGTGAGAAGTGTGTTTTTTCTTCGGACTTCATGCAACACATTTCACAAAAAAGCATCAGCATCTATATTCTGTGCTTAATGAGGTCCTGGTGCTCTCAAGAGCACAGGCCTATGTTGTCCAGTGCAGTTTTTGCAGTTAGTTTCGACAGATGGTTTCAGCCAGCTGTTCAGGTGAATTCAATTGTAAAGTCTCCCTGCTAGGTTGCTTTGTCTAGCTTTCCATAAGTCAGTGTGACGCCTCCGTCTGGAAATACGGACGCCACTCTGGTGGGCCTAGCATCGTTAGCAGGGGGCCATTCCAGCGGGCTGGATGTGCCGCAGAAAGTCCAGACGCTGCGCAGATGCGAAAGTCCAACTGTTTGAAAAGGATCAGCCAAGCTGCAGAGACGCCGTTTGTGCAGGTGACGGGGTGATGGGCTGAGGGGAGACGCCGAGGATTTGATACACAAGTGGACCACATGAACAACCTCAGTACAAGAAGCCGAAGACGCTGTGCAAACAAGACCTGTTGACTTTTTTCCAACAAATTCCAGGGTCCGTTCACATCAACCCCCATATGCCATATATGATACTTTTTAACAGGAAGCAAGTGACCCCCCAACACACTTCAACCCTGCTTGTTTGCCTGTGCAACCCCAAACAAGCTAGCAGCTTTCATTTCTAATGTGATTCAGTCGAAGTTTCCAGTCGATTTGACATGACGTCAACTTGGTCTGGCACCTTCGGACCACAAACTGTGAGAAACGGTGAAGCGTGCTGCGACGATGTTTCTTTTTGGTGAATCACCTGGTGAAGAACTCTCTGCCTCCAAATAGTCGATGGAGATCATTACGCGACTGCTGCTGCCCCTAGCAGTAGCAGCGTGCGAATGCAAATTCAGGCAGTGCATAGCGTGCTCTCCAGCATAGTAGAACCTGATTGACCTCTGTTTTGGAGCCCAAACATGGTCTTTTCATCAACAGAGGTCAAACGGGTTCGGACGAATCCGACGGCTTTGGCCTCGCAACATCCATCGTCCACCGGGTCAAGATCTGCCAGGGACGTCAAGCACGACGTCAAGCACGTCGACGTGTCGGGTAGCAGAGTCTCAGAGATCAGCTCCTACTGCTGGAAGAAAGACACTGACTGCATGGCACCCCTTGCATGTAGAAATCCTTGGGACATTGGACCTGATTTTGGATGATGAACAATGAATGAAAAATCAGAGAGCGACTCCTAGCCCCTCCCCCCAAAGTTCCCCTAGCAGCATCCCAAAGCCTGGCACACGGGACTCGGGACATTTTGGGATGAAAACTACCCAGATGATCCCCCTACTGCATGGACTGCCACGAGTGGAACACAGGTTTCATTTAGTGGTGCTACACGTCATAGGAGGGCAGCAGATATCCCGGAAGAATGACCACTAGCTCTTCAAGAAGCCCAAAACAATGACTTAGTATACTGATGCTGCTAAATAGTAGCATCCCTTTTTCCCCGTTTTGCTAAGTTGTGCTGGGTGGGAAGCCCACCAACCATTCGTCAACCTCCGGTTCTCAGAAGCATTCATTCTGCCACCTGCGGCAGACTTGAAATGACAGCCGTACTTGTCAACAGGCTCCCTCATGCAGATTCTTCTCGGGTCTGGAGTTACAGCAGGATCACTTTGTTCTTCATCCCTGGCATAACCAGGGAGCGTATGCTGACATCACTGGATGCTGACATGCTGACGGGTCGTTCCTGTCGACCCCCCTCCGCTCCGGATTCACCAGTTTCACTACCATTCGAACCCAAAGGAATTCGCAGCATATTGCAGCATCCGTCCACTTGATTCGTCCACTGATCCGGTGGTTTCTTTTGGGATCACCACATCTCCATCGTTGAAAAGCAGAGCTGTTGACCTGCGCGGAACCCGGGCTCCACGTGGCCGGGGGCTGGGCTGGGCTGGGAGCTGAGCTGCTCAGGTGGGAGCGAAGCTTTTGCCAAGCACAGATTCTCAACCGTTGGAGCCGTCCTTCGAGCCCAGCAAGGCACGGCTGTGTTTGGATGTCTTGGCTGTTGTTAGTAGGGTAACGAGTGAGGGTTAACGTGTTGGGTAACGGGTCATACTCAGTTCTTACTGTACTTGGTGCATCTGGGGTGTATAGCAAGTGATCAGCTGGTCTCTTTGGGTGCGAGATTTCAACAAAGAACGAAGACAAACAAGGATCACAAGGCAGAATTTTCCTTGGCTTCAGCCAGTCAGCAGGTATATTTTTGTGTATTTTAGCGAGGGTTTCTGTGCAGATGACAAATTCAACTTTTTTATCCTTGTATTGGAGGAACTCTGGACACCCTTCAGAAATGTTGCAAGTCGCACCGACCACCCGTGGTTGCTCGTGGTCGGTGTTTTCCTTTCTTTTTCCGTCAGGTTTGCCTCCGCCACCAGACTGCCAAGCAGCTGGGCGCCACCCCGAAGAACGCTACCAGCCGGGAGCCGGGAGGGCCCAGATGGGCCCAGATACGTGCCGAAAAGCGCCTGACCACATCCCCAACGTGTTAAGATGCTTCAAAGTCAAAGGATCGATGTGCTGTTTTCCATGCGGAGACGATTGAGTTCTCCAACGTCGTGGCTTTGTGGCATGGAAGCAGAGAGAGAGAGAGAGACCTTTTTCCGCGCTTCACACGTTTAAGCCTTCCCAGTCTTGTGCGCTTTTCGGCCAGTGTGTCGGTAACAATCAGATCTTCCATGTAGGACGAATCGGAAAAACAGCCGTAAGGCGCCGCGAGGGTGCAAATCAGACTAGGGACTCCAATCTCATTTGGTCGTACTGTAGGTAGCAATTAGTTTTTGAGTCGTAGCAAAGTGGCTGAAGCATTTTTGGGCGCCCTGGCAGTAGATGGGAAGAGAAGTTGTATTGGCATCTGACCATTTTTGATATGATGAGCCTTGGGTCCTGTTTGCTGCAAGCCATGTCTGTCACCAGAATATGCAAAGGGGCAAAGGGACCTAATACAGTAAGTCAAGTGCAATTCGTAGCTCCGCCGTCCACGACTTTTCACCAAGTGATACCAGATGATTCTGTTCGTTAGCTAATTCTCTAAAAGCTCAAGGACTCAAGTTCTCTAGTTACTAGTTCCTGTCAAAAGCAGCAGGCAGTACGAGGGATGTTTGTTAGTGAATCAGCCCACGGTCTTCTTTTTTAGGAACACACATCACAGACCATCACAGACCCCTTGAAATCTCATGAAGTCTTTGGTCACGCCTGGCTGCGCGGGCGGTTTGCGCGCCAACACCGCCCGCGCGTTCTGAGGGTGAAGGTCATCGTTGAGGCGGCTGGACGGCTGGATGAGACATGGTTAAGGGGAGTTGAGGCTTTAGCTTTACGAGGTGAATAGTATTTGGGTTTGCTGTGGCACTTTGGCTCTTAATGAATGATGGAGGGCAGGTGTGAAGGTTTTGTCCCCTCCTCTTCCGCGCTGCCCTAAGGCGCCTAAGGGCACCTGCGGCAAGTGCCGATCTCCTTCGGCTCACAGCCGAATCCATTGAACCCTGAAGGCTTGTGATATCTACTATTGGACTTAGGCTGGCTCGGTGAGCTGGCCCCTTCTGACATCTCTTGGAGGTAGATGAAAGTATATGACAAGCTTTGCATGCGGCTTCGCAGCCCCTTTCCGTTCCTACCGGGATGGACACGATGGATGGATACGATGGACTTCTCACTTTGCTGCTCTGGTTCCAGGCCCCTGGCCTATCAGCATCCCAAGACATTGGCGCGGGCACCCTTCTCGTCGAGGTGAGAAAGGAACTTTGCCATGTGGAAGTTGCTATTCTGTGCAGGATGACTTTGTTTACAAGTACAAGTTGTAAGTTGTGTTGTGGATCCTAGCATACTATTCTTCTAATATGACTTATTATTCAAACAACCTCTACTGCCCTTCGCTATCTAACCCGTCAAAGCAAAGGTCAAGGGTTCTCTGAGGGTGCTCTTCATCTTCAGATCATTCTGTAGTTGAGGGATTAAACATCCAAGATCTAAATATCACTAAATATCTAAGGAACGCGCCCGCATGGCACTTGGCTCGGCGACGGACCGGTGGACCAAGGTTCCGGTTCCAAAGCTTCGCCGTGGTATTCCGGAAGAGACAGCAGGTAGTACCTGGGTAGACCAGGATGTGGGTCTTCTTAGCTATGTTTGTTCTGCTTGTTCAATCAACACTTGTCTATTTCCAGCAAACATGAAGTGTGTTTCAAGCATGTTGAATGTTTCGACGGAGCTTCAACCTTCCCCGGACCCAGCAACATGTTCGACTCTGCATCGCGACAGATGTTTGAAATGAATCCGTTTTCGTGGTTGACAACACTGTGACTGAACTTTGTGTTGTCCCACCAAAAGACATAGCATATGCAACTGCAGAAGGTCCAGGTATCATACAGTACAGAAAACATCATAACATCTCATCTTCTGTTTAGAATACATACTTTCCCCTTGCACGGTGCTTTCACCAAGCCGCTCATGTGGATATGTTCGGTGTTTCTCAGCACACGCACTGAGGATTAACATCATTTCTATTGTGCGGGGGCCCACCGGGACGGCTGCCTGGCGGATGCCGTGCCTGGTAGCTACGGTCCTCTTGGATGCCAAACATTTGGAAGTCAAGCATGCAAAAGGAGCCTAGTGCAGCTGTACATTAAGTATGTTTGTGTGTCTGTTCGTATGTATTGTATGTATATGGTACATACATATATATATATATAGTCATATATTAATATATATATATACTTATATATAAACATATATAATAGGTTTCACAAATATGTGTATATATATAGTATAATATATATATGTGTGTATATGCAATGCACAATGCAGCTGTAGTGCAATGTCATGTCTATGTAGAAATCGATGGACCCCAGCGGAACGTCACCTTCCTTCACCGGGAAACCGGACCGCCTTGGGGGCGCCCAAGAGGGGCGTGGCCAACTGGTGGCCGTGTCCTCGCCATGTTTCGCCCCTGGGTCAGTCGAGTTGGATTCCGGGGGAGGTTGAGTCATGATGCTGTGATGACATGCAGGTGACAACGTTGGCATTGGATGCCGACATTTTGCCGACATTTGGACACCCAAACTGCACCAGGTGATGTTTGCTGATCCGAACTTCAACAAAAGGGGTCAAGAGCTACACCCTCAGAACCCTTGTTGATGTAGGAAAACATTTGGTCCAACGTGAACAAGGAATCAGAGATGGACTAGTCTCACTGACGGAACTTCGCGGCGTCACTGAGGTGCAAAAGATGCATCAACTTTCCCTGATAACAACTTGTTCCAATGGTGTGGGCCCCCAGTTGTCCTCAAACACAGGCGACTCTGGGTTTGGGCGATTTGGGCTTGAGAGATTGTTCTGGCACTCTCCAAAGGAAGCCGGGACTGGTTTTTCTTTGGTGCGTGTAGATTCCTGCCGGACGTTCTGGTGTTTAAGTGATTTTGCTTCCTGTGACCTGTACTTATCCAACCAGCGTTCCGATGTTTAGTACATCTCCATGTAACTTTATCTATCTACTTAATTACATATAATTCATTATACTTCTATATATAGGTTTCACTTGCCATCCTTCTCCATGCAAATACGAACCCTCAGAGGACTTCTGAAGGACAGGCTGCATCCAAATGGCCAAGTCTGTGTGAGTTCGAAACGGCCCTGTTTCCCGGCCTCAGGAGGGGTGATGGGATGGTCCCTCTGGAGCAGAGCAGGGATGGCCTCTCAGATCGAGGACCAAGTCGTGGAGCTGAAGAGGGAGGGATGTCTTTTTCGAGACAGATGACACATCCCCAAGATGTCTGGTGTGTTGGGCTAGGCATGGTGGGCTATGGTGGGCTAATTAGGCTGTTTTGACCTGAATGCGAGGCGGCCACTGGGGTTCGCTCAGTTCTTTAGCAAGACTGTGCTTTGCAAGTGTTTCTGACTTGGGGATACTTGGGGTAGGTGTGGACTGGAAGGTGATGATCCCGAAGTCGCGGTGTTGATCTGCGGCCTAGCTGACAACATCCGCAAGCTAGCTGATTGGCTTTGTATACATTCAGAGGTCCACATAGACATAAGATCCTGCGGCACAGAGAGGAGGACCCCCAGAACCCACAATCCAGAGTATATGAAGAGGAATAGCGCTTATTCAGTCATTCATCACCAATCCAAGTAGGTGTTCCAGAGCCCGACCGGAATGCTGGGCCAGAGTTTAGCAACCCAGATGTTTGTCAAAGAAGCCCGCTTTCACGGCTCACGTTGGCAACTTGTCAGAATGTCTCTTAAGGGGTATAGATGAAAAACACACACAACATCACACAAAACTCTAACCAAACAGTTGCATGCTTTGTGTTCTTCAGCAGTGAGAATACAAACATGAAGTGTCCAGCAATGTAAAACCTCAACGATAGTATGCGGCCTTTTGTCCAACCTGCGTGCAGAGGGCTTCTAAGCAGGACCATCCGGCCATGCATGCTTTTCAGCCCAACGAACAAACTATTACTGGGTGGAAAATAGAGGCAGCTGGCTAGTCGAGCTGCTAGAGTGTTTCCAGAGAGGCTAGTCCGGTCAATCAAAACTGGTGTGGAATGCCAATTGATTGTTGGACCCTCCTCCATGTCATGACTGACATCTCATGTTCCCAAAGTGGCCACGCTGTGAGCATCTTAGGTAGGCCAGAGCACCTCGCCGGCTCAACCCTCAGCATGTCATGTCTACCAAGCACGCCATCCAACAGCTTGCAGGTGACCAGATCAAGAAGAACCCATCAGGAACGGTGAAAAAGACTGTAACATACTGACAATGTACCATATTACAATATATACTAATTACTTCATATGGCGATATATATATATATATTTGTTTTTTATTTGCCGCCTACCCGTATGCTTGGGCTTTTTGATACCACGCAGTCCCAAAGCACCTCCCCACTCCCCTCCGAAGAACAGAAACATGTTGATCAAACCGAAGAACATGACCTTCATTGATCTGGTTGGAGGAGACACGATGTTTCTGCATACGCGGACGGATTTTCTCTCCAGTGGCAGGGAATCACTGAGTCGAGGCTTCTACATGAGTTGGTTTGTTAGGATGTTCCAACGATTTCTTCAGATGATCTGCATGGAATTTCCAGAATCGGATGTATGATGAATTTTGTGTATAGTCAGAATTTAGAATGTAAACTTGTAACATGTAATTATATATCCTGTTCCAGATACCCGTTTGTTGCGAAAACGGGTCGTTTTGGGCACACGACACGGTGGCCTTCTCGCCACCTCGCCCTACGGGACCCGAGGTCAGGGTCGTTCCTCGTTACGTCGGGCACCTTGGGCAGCCGCCTTTGGGCGGACGGTCCGACCTTATCACTACGGGTTTAAGAGTTTCCAGCTGTTCAATGAACCCTAGAGGTGCCCCGGAACCCAGGAAAAAACAAAAGATGCTTCAAGTCTTTAGTGAAATGATGTCTCTCCTTTACTTCGTCGTCTCAGACAAATATAGGTACACGCAGCTTGGAATAGAATGTTTCATCTCAAGGTGCTGGTCAACTCTTCACTTTTTGTGTTTGAAGTTTGAAGAGAGCCCGTGCTGGTCAGAACCTTGCATCACTCGACGCATCTCGACGCTGTTTTTGAAAAAGACTCAACTGGCTGAAGCGAATGACTTCCAGAATCCGTGTTCTTCAATGCGAACGTTGATGCTTACCGTGCTTTTCTCAACGTTTTCTCGAAGTGGGACGAATTCCTGGTCCACCTTGCCGACCACGCTGGTAGGATGGTAGGAAGAACTACAGCGACTTGAGCAAAGGGCGAGACAGTTGTTTGTTCTCCGTTGATGAAGCTGAGAGAGCTTAGGATTTGTCCTCATGATTTGTCCAGGGAAACAACATCTAAAGGGTGGGCCGTGGGCCAAGCCGTTTGCAACAGAGCAGTCAGGGGGAGGTTCTTCCCTTTGATTCGTACCTGCTTGTAAAGAGGAATTCAGCAACACCGAAGGAGGGGACCCGACCCGCCGAAACCGGATGACACCGGGTGAGCATGACCGAGCGTCACGGCAGACAGACAGACACACTGCCCTGTTGCGCGACTGGGCTCACAGACAACAGGCATTGGTCTAAAGGATAGAGACGCTAGCATTGGCCAAGGTAGTGGGCCAATTGTCCCCACTGCAAGGACATTTGACATCATTGGACTAAATCATACTCAAGTTTACTAAAGCCTACCTGGTGTGAAATGAGATTACCTCGTGTGAAAGACCAGCATGAACCCTTCTTTTTTTGAAGTGGGTAATAGCCATTTCTGAAACGAAGGGGAACGTGCAAAACCTGGCCCTACACGAGTCGTTACACGAGCCTCAACCTGACCACGGACAGTACACCGCCCCGACCAGTTGGACGCAGAAACCGATACCGCACCGGATTGCGCGCGTGAGCCATGGACTGCAGCGACGGAGCTGCGAGTTGCGATTGCCAACGTCTCAGACAGGAGGGTTTCTTGCTGTAGTTTGCTAGATTGGAGGCCATCGCTAGGAAGGAGGCCATCGCCATTTCAAACAAAGGACGAGGCACTCAGAGGCACTTCAACTCGCTTAATGTTCCGTCGTTCCCTTCTGCTTGATGTGCAGACGTCACCGACGTAGGCGGACGGTAGAGGGACGTGCACCGACGGCCGGCCCGATGGATCCACTGCCACCGAACCAGGTCGGTACGGTGAGGAAGGAGACTAGTTATGTCAACAGTTATGTAGGCGCCAGGAGGGTTCAATGACCTTCTGAGGTTCGGTGGCAGTGGATTCCATATAGGGCTAGCCATTGGTTCGGAGCGAGCTCTTGAACAGCTGAGTCGCTGAGTCGGCTTATTGTAGGAAGAACGTGTGTTGTAGGAACGGTCGCCGTAGTCAAGGGTATGAATCGTTAGGACCAGCTGTCAGCTGGATTTGGATCCATATGGGATCTCAGATGGGATTTACAGTCGATATGGTATAGCCGTATAGCCCCACAAAGCTCTGGGCTTGAGTCCGAACAGTGTTCAGGCGGTGCAGATAGGTGCAGATTGGATGTTCGTCAGATTAGGACACGAGTTCGAAATAAAAGGTAGATGTTTTCGGCAAATTCCCCACCCCTCATTAGTTAAAACTGGGGTGTGCCGTGCTTCTACATGCTTCTACCAAGGGACTAGTATGGTATATAGCCATAGCTTTGTTTATGGCTATTTGCAGCATTTTGCAGCAACAATTAACGAAAGTCAGTCAACACATACTGTAGTTATTCTCCCCTATAGCTATTTGACCTTGGCAGCTGCCGACTGAGGATGTCCTGGTGCGGTGACTGTGCGCGTGAAGTACGCGAAGGCGAGGCAGTCCCAGGGTCAGCATCGAATCTCCTGGGTCGATGAGGTAGAAATGTTTGAGCTGAACTTCATCCGGTCAAAGTTGAACAAAGGGACCAACCGGACAAACCCTCAAGGTCAGTGACCTCGGCCTCAGCCCCGGAGATCTCAAAAGGGTGGCTTTGAAGAGACTGACATTGATAAATCGGCCGATCCAGTCCATAGATCTATATATCTCCAACGGGTCTTTGGGTGCCTCTCAATACGTTCCTTTTGCATTCCTACATGGAATTTCAGCCACCAGAATGGCATGTTCTTGTTTCACAGCCACCAAAATCAATGCGTTTGGCTTCTGGACCAGGACCACATGATCCACAGCAGAATGTGCAATCACGGTGGATCGCAGTGGATATGAAGCAGTTTGTTGCGTAACAACTCAGTTTCCACACGCCTGTCTTTTGAGAATCCCTGGTCAGGTCAACATCATTAATCGAGGTATTATGAACGATTAGATGTGAAACTATACATATTATATATATACCGATTTGTCTTGTGGGTATGCATAATACACAAACACAAGGATTTGGTTTGTTTGCATTGTGAACTTGTATACACATGCAAACATGGGTGTGTATTAAAATAGGAAGACCTCCCAGGCAACCACCCCCTGGCCACTATGTTACTATACACCCTGATACATACAATACACCCTGGAAGGCTAACATGGACCCTGAAAACCACTGGTTGGTAGAGGAAAACACTTTAGGACGGACCCGGGTCTATGTGACTTGACTCGGGAGTGTATATACCTATGCCCATGCCTGGCCCGTCCGCTCCTTTCAGCCTTTCGGTGCGGACCGCCAGATGAAGCGAACACCTTAGACATTGTTCCAGGCGAGGGCGGCAAAGACACGGGAATGGACACTAGTATAGAGAACTAGTAACCTAGCGTCCTCTTGCTCCGTTCGGTTCGTACCGGCCAGGGCTCGCCCCGTTTTTCGTAGCGTTCTTGCGTACTAGTGTTGATCTCTATTTGTTTTGTCTTTGTGGATGCAACCGGTCGGATTGGACCCAGTTCGGCTGATGGCTCCTCAGAAAACACGACTGTCGGTTGGTGAACTTGGGGTGTTCACGTGTGCTGAAAGCAGGAGCTGGTGCTTAAAAGATTCCAGAAGGATCAAAAGGGTTTCCAGCTGTGCAGTGGGTACTTGCCTCCAGGGCGTGGCTGAAAGCGACCGCAACTCATGGAGCACAAAAAAGAAGCTCCCATCCTGGGCATGTGTCAAGAGAATGCACATCGGCATGCACTAGGATAGTACTTGTATGCGTGAATGTTTGCCTATGCAAATTAATTTGTAAAGGAGTTTGAGGGAGGGCTGCCCCAAAATATTCCCTGTGTGTGTGTGGGTGCGAAACATCCTCATAGAGGCTTTTCGGGGATGACAAACTACAATTTGTGTGGACTTCTATTTACGTGGACTTGTAAGCTCCCCGTCCACCAGTCAATCCAGTGGATTGCTTGCTGCAGCGCATGTTGTTTTTCTTAATTGTGTCCCTGTCTTCTTCTGCAGCTTTGACTTTTGGAAGTTGACATTGCCTAGACATGGAAGTCGACAGAACTTTCCACGTAGAGGACTGTGAGTCATCTCCCAAACCAACTTGAAGGACGTGGGTTCCAAGTTTATATGCCAGTCTGGACGATTTGGTTGCTTTGCCAGCTCCAAACCCAGATTTCTATGGGTTTCAAAGACCGCAAGTTGCTTTTAACGATATTGTTTATGCCTGAAGACCCACCGTGAAGTCCTTTCCTGCTTCGCTAGAAAGACCAACTTCTTTTCTCTCCCCTCCCCAAGTGGCCCAGGGAGATCTTTCCAGTCTTGCCGAAAGACAGCTTTCCGAAGCGATCATGGAAATGGACAGCACAAACTTGGAAATTTCATGAAATTTCAATTGTCTTTGTAACATCATGTTCTTGAACAATTGTATTTGCCTGTAAAAACAAGCAGCATAAATTCAGATGTCAAGTCAGTGTTGGCCTCTTCGTTCGGTCTCTTTTCCTCATCTCCAGGTCACTTTGACAAACAGCAGATAGCCCGAAAACGCAACACACAAACGGGATACATGTTTTGTTGCTATGATTTGGTTCTTGTTCTTTTTGCTTGGATCATCTTTGATCTCAAACAGCTTAATATGGTATAAGAAGATGGACAGCACTCGCCTACACATTGCTCCAGGCAACGGCGCCACTGGGCAAAACGGATCCGATCCGATCGGGGGATGTGCGACAGATGCTGTCGCTGCCAGGGTGCGATGGCTCACGGATGTGTCAATGGACAACAGACCAAGGGAGACCAATCCTCATTCTTTTTTCAGCGCCTGCGCAAAGACATCTTGAAGGCATTGCCACCTGAGGCATTGGGCCGGCCATTTGCAGTGAAGGAATTGGGTGGTTTTGCGGCCAATCCGATTGGGGACTCACATCATACTCTCCGAACTAACATGGAAGTGGAATGGCACCCTTTGTTTTGTAGAGGATTTCATGGTCTTCAGTCTTCAGGGCCATGCCCTCCACGTCACCATGTTAGTTCCAGGTTTCTGACGTCGTCTCGATACCCGCTTTCCGAGGGGCTCTGACGGGTCCACACGGGACAGTCATGCCTTGGTCATCGGTTTTGGACGGAACGCGAAGACGACATGACGACAAGAAGCGCGACAACCCACGCGACACATCGTCGTTCACGGTGTGTTTTTTTCAGAGTCCCATTCTCCGCCTCCTTTCTGCTTTCACAGACACAGATCGAGACCCACGCGGCGAGACCCACTCTCGTCGTGACGCGCTCTGTCACATCAGATCGATTCGCCACCTCCAAAAAAGGACGGTATGCCGGGTATGCCTCATGGCCGACCGAACACGAAGCGAACACGAAGCGACATGGCCGAGGGCAAGAACTCGCTCTTGAGCCTTCCGGTGGATTTGGGCTTGAAGGAGCCCGGCTGCGCCCGTCGGCGTCGCGTCTCGGGGGCCCAGAGGGTGGGGACCACGCGGTGTGGGGGTAGACCACGAGTTCCCACAAGGAGGGTTCCGGTCTTCGGTGGGTTGTGCTGATTCAAGCTTTGGATTTCAAGCACCACTGTGATTCTTGTTCTAAGCATTCTAAACAGCGTTGCCAGAGGTGTTGGGTGTGGTTCATGTCTATGAGTCCGTATGAATGAGCCACGATCAAGACATGCAAAGATCATTTTACATCATTTTACTAGAGAGGGAGTAGGGTATATATATATATACATATACATACACATGACGTCCGATGACGAAGCCCCACAAAGCGATATAGCAAGCTCCACCTCAAAATCATATAGAGAAGTTAGAGAAGGATGAGAAGCACAAGGAGATTTGACCGCTCCTCACGGGGCAACAAGGAAAGAAGAGCTGGCTCTCTTTGTGTGTGTGGGTGTAAAACATGGTCGTCATATGAAACAAATTAACCGTTCCCAGGGATTCAGAAATCGCATGAAATCCCGCTTGAAATCCCGGTGTTCATTCGCTTGGATATGCTGCCTTGTTATGCCCGTGTCCAAAACGCAGCATGACTTGCGCTAGACTTGCGCTAGACGGCTGGCGCTAGTCGCTGCTAAGTTGCTGCTCCAGGTCGCCTGCCCACGTGGAGAGCACGAGTACATGGTAGTTCACCGCTCGACTGAATTGTGCAGATATGACCTAGAGACACCCACTCAGTGCAAAAAGTGAATGCCAAGTCGCTGCTCCAGACACACTGCTCACCTTTGTTTTCACAGACACACACGCACACACTCACACAGGCCCAAGAGCATGTTCCTACTGCTCTTGAAGCCAGCAAGCCTGGCCCACGCGTGCTCTTGATCACAGCCGTTTGTTGGCGGCACTGGCGGAAGAGTAACCGGGTGCTCTCCAGGGACGACAAGTTGCCACACGATATAGAATATAGACATCATATGCACACGACCTTTTGGAACAGCTGGAGTCTGTAGGCAAGAAGGCTGCTATTTGGAAACACGAGCATCATGCATGAGCACCTGTTGTCTACATGAGCCGCCGCTTGGAATACCTGTGATTTTGCAGCTGGGACAATGAGTTTGAATATTTGTTAAGTTTAGCTCATAAGCACTTACTACCCAAGGAGTCTACCCAGCTACCCTGTCGTTGATCGTGTCATTTTCCGGCCGAATATATCCACCGGTAGAGAAGTGGCTAAGTGGCCAACTAGGAGGTTTTGAGTGGGTAATTACTATAGACATCTATAGACCAAGGGGTTCCTGAACTTCTCAGGTTTGGGCCTTGCAACTTGACCAGTTCTTTTCCAGAGCTGCAGGAGGCCAAATTGAAGAGGAGCAATTCCAAGAAGGACGACTTCGATGAGCCAACAGCCACTGAGCCGGAAATGGGCCACATCTGGAGGCCACACGGTGCGGTTTTTATGGTCCAGTTGGATGCTGTCCCTTGCAACCAGGTGATACTGGTTGCGACAACTGCATTGAAGGGATACTGGTGGAAAGTCACGGAGGTTTTCGGAGGTTCATCATCATTCATCATTCACGGGGAGGATGCAAAATGCCGGCCGAAGTCGACTGTTCTTAACGGTATGAGAATCATGATACGAAGCACCTGATACATCATACCTAAAGATGTATATATAAGATTGAGATCCTGGTTTCGCAACATGAATTGCAGGAGTCATCGTTACTGGGTCATTCGGAGGAGTCATCGTTAGTCAGTGGCGATGGAATCAACACCGTGGCCACGGGCCTGGCGTCGGCAGGTCTAAAACCTGACCTACCTTATTAGCCTTAGCTGTCTGCCTCGACTCCGGGTTGATCGCTTGGGCCTACTCCGGGTGTACCGGTGTCAGGGTCACATGTTTTGCTACCGAATGGACCGAGGAAGTACGGATCTCTCCTACCCATGAGTTGCTGCGCATCGAGCAGGATGAAGCCGGTGGCTTGGAGGGAAAGTGGAGACTGGAGAACCAGGGAGACGAGCACAGAAATGTTGTGTAGCCCTTCGTGGAGGAACCGGGGAGATGCTTGAGTAGCCCACCGTTTTGAGCGAAGAAATCAGTGCATTGTCCTTCACGAGTGTGTTTCCTTGGCTCATTCCAAGGATAGCCCTATGATACCTGATGGCTATGTTTCCTTATAGCTGGTATTTATTTTAATGTTTCCTTATAGCCCTATGATATTGAATTTGTCACGCTCAAATACTTGAGCTCATCAGGTACTGCTCCCCTGACGGGGGAGAACCCTTGTTGCGGCATGGTTGATCCTCACTGCTTGCGGCCGCCAACGGATTTGAATAGATCCCGAAGTCAACGGGTCCTGAATGGGTCCCAGACAGAAGGAGAGAATGATGAGGTACCAGGCTTATCCAGGCAAGCTGCGGCTTTGCTGCTTTGGAACTGGGAAGTACGGCTCCCGGAATCTTTAGTTCCTTGCGAAGGACCTTCCGGCCATTGGCCTTGAGTCTTGAGGACTTCCCCCGTCACCCAGTGTGTCAGAGCAGATACCAAAAGCTTCGGTCGGACCTTGATCATCTACGCGGTGAGGAAAAACGCCCGGTTTTTCCCAGTCGCTGATGTGCTTCACACCAGGTCTGACACCACATAAGCAACATGCCGAGTTCCAGCCCAAAGCTAGATACCTCAAACCTGCTGCCACTCCGACTAATCTCTAAAACATTTGGATGAAGCAAGGAAGCAAGCTCTTGAAGAGCACATCTCTCGGCTAAGGGGATGCCATCTCCTCCGAGCAGTTCATGAAATTAGCTTCCCGGATGGACACCAGGGGAACATAGGGGGATTGAAGGGGTCGGATGTCAATCAAACACACCATGGCCATGATGTTTTCAGCATGTTTATTCCCCGAAAGCAGCCAAATGTACTAGTCTGTCTCACGGTCCGAACGCGGTCGTTGTTTAGATACAGCAAGACTGGTTGAGCCAGTCTGTCAAGCCTTTGGCAAAGCCTGTGTCCGCAAAAAACCCAGAATCCTATCATACCCCCTTGTTACGTCCGCAGCTTCTAGCTACTAGTAGCAATGCCCTTGTTACTAGTAGCGATGCCCTTGTTACTAGTAACTGGCATGTGACACTAGCATCGTTGCCAACGACGATCGTCGAGTCGGGCGTGTTTCATGGTGTTTCTTTCAGGTCGAACGCGCGAAGAGAGCGCGTGCCTGCGTGCCTTTTTTGACGCTCGCAACCTGCTGAGATGTTGATCTACATGATTGTTGAGGCATTGGAACAGGTTCCTATACATTTCGTGGACAATAAGGTTTTACCAATCGATGTGAGAACATATCACAAAGTCCAATACTTCCTTTGGCCCACACACGCTGCTTTCTTGACAGCAAGTCACAAGTCAAGAGGCCAAGGCTGGCACAGGCTGAGGACTCAGAAGAAAAAGAAGGTAGGGGCCCCCTGTACCTTCTTTTTGCTTCTCTTTAATTTTATTTTGAGGCCCGTATACCTTGTATCCCCAAAAATACGGATTATTTTTCCGTTGTCTCTGTGTTCGTTTCCTTGTCCCGGACAGTCGTCGTTTCTTCCAGTGACACGGCCCAGGTCCGGACGGCGACGCGCGTGGAGGAACCCGAGCGCGGCACCGTCGGCACCTGGCGCAGCTCTGAGACCCGAGGCCGGGGACCTCTGGGCTCTACGACGGGGACTGGAGACAGAGTGATGGAGCTGGTGACTGGAGCTACGAGCGTGTTTTGTTCGATCTATTTCATGATGTTCATGCTGGAGCTGCTTGTGTTATGCTGCGTGATGAAAGCTGATGAAGCTGGTACGGATGGTGGAGCTGAAACTGCATTGCTGCTGTAAGTAGCTGGATATTAGCCGCATGGGACACTGGAGGGGCCTGGTGATCCAAATGGATGTCTTTGGCCAGGCCGGGACTTCAGCTGTACGAGATGTTGCATGGAGGACCTGGCCCAGCTATGGGCGATGGGCAAGGGTGTCAGCCATGGTCATGGCTACTGTGACTGTGCGTCCGTCTCTCTTCTCTATCAGCTTCTGTGCACACTCACAATTGATCGGCATAGTTGCACGATGAGTTAGTGGCAGGGAGGCTAATGCTTGGCAGTTGGCAGTTTCAGTGACAGGGTTCATCATAGTCATTACTTGCACCTTACTGGAATCCATGGACTGTCATATCGCATAGATGGGCATTGTGTGTTGAGATCCGGAGGTGAAGCAGACACAAGCAGGCTCCATTTGGAAGCTAGCACCAGAATGCACCTGCGGCAGGGATATAGCAGATGATTCTGAGATGATAGGAGAATTCATGTTCAGTTGTGCCATCCTTCTTGAGAAGACTCAGCCGCAGAACCGAACTGACCCTCGGATGAGGGACTCAGCAGAACACATATTAAGTTCAGTTTGACCCTGTAGAAACAGAAACCGTTTGATGGTCAGCCAAGCCGGGTGCCCAAAGGTACACGCTACACGTTCTACACGTTCACCTCTCATTCTTTTTTCGGTATAGCAGGAGCCGGAGTCGACTGACCGAAAGGATTGGTCTCTTGAATCCAAATGGTCAAATAATGTCAAATATATGGATCAACAAGTGTCACCTCGCATGATCTAGTTTTCAGCTGTAATTCTATACCTCCAGGTATTTTGTTCTTCCAAATGTGGATCCTCAAATCTTTCATGCCAAATCTTTCGATCCTTCCTCGCCAGTGGCGCATCTCTGCTCGAAGGAAGCTGATTCCAAGCGCTGGGACGGAGTGATTTGGCACCTTGGAGTGATCCGGCAGGCCACACCGCCAAGACCGGGGAAGGCCAAGGCGCCAGGGTGCCTAGCGCATCCGGAACGGGACCTCCAAATGGATGGTTGGGTGCCCCAAAGCCGCAGGGCCGGAGAGCAAGAATACTTGGATACACTTGTTTGTTTCGCCCAGCAATTCTTTCACCTTTTGTCTATAGAATGTTAGCATAAACATGTATAAACCGTCCCCCCGAGCAAACAAAAGAACAGCTGAGTCTGAATAGAACAGCTGAGTTGATCCAGCGGAATAGAATGGAATAGGACCGTCAACGATGGACCGCCCCAAAGCCTTGACTCATTTCGAATCCCATGGAGCCGTTGGACATTCTTCCCTGCTTGGCTGTAGCTTGGTCCAGACGTCTGACTGGGGTGATTGGTCTGGGGATTTGGATTAGACGTTGGGAGACGTTGGGTGAATCCCAGTGCTTTTTTCGTCTCGTATTCAAGGACCATGCATGGGGCTATCTGAATACATATCTATGGGTTTCACTTTTTTCACTTTCGTGAGACCCGGACCCGGGAGGTATTTTTGATCTAGTTGTATGTGTGGAGTCTAATTATTGGGCTGGTATTTAGAACGTTTGGGGTGTGTTACTGTCAGAGTTGGTGGTTGCTGAGGCTCGATTGCTGGTATGTACAGCGTTTGGGGTCTGCGAGTGTCAAAGTTTTGTGATGACTTCGCTGGGATTATATAACAGGATTTGGTGGCGTGTGAATGACATTTGGATTTCTTGATGCTTTGCTGGTTTTCACAACGCGATGTCTTGATTGGCTGCATGATTTTCGTACCCGAAACGTGGAAAGAGAGTCTGTGAGTGCGTACGCAGACTCATTGGCAAGGGCGTTTTCCCTGCTTGCACTGCTAAGGTGGATCCCGTTGTTCCAGCTGTTCTTCTTTGTTCCATACCATCTAATACGGCTGCAGATTTTTCTGCAAATACCTTTTTCCAAGCTCCTCTAGGATGTTAGGGTCCAGCCAAGCTTGGCAGCCCCAGACTTCGACACATCAGCCCGGCCAAGTCAACAATGAACCACTCCTCCCGGCACTTGGCGCCAGCCTTCCAGTCATCGACGCCGAAGCCATCGCTCTGCCATCCAGCGTATCGGACGTCGTGTCCTTCGGAGTTCTTTCCCTTCGGCACTCCTCCCCAGCTCTTTGGCCCTATATATATATATATATATCGGGATTTTCCGCCTCCTTCTGGTATCATGTGATGGATGCCGCATTTCTGA
The DNA here is from genome assembly GCA_963970005.1 of Durusdinium trenchii. NCBI lineage: Eukaryota > Dinophyceae > Suessiales > Symbiodiniaceae > Durusdinium > Durusdinium trenchii. The sequence goes on from CAXAMN010006780.1 coordinate 950,628, forward strand.
CAAGGAAGAAATGGCATATTGCGGGAACGCCTCCTGCCTCTAGCAGCCCCTTCAGCTGCCAGGAAGATGGCTTTACGCCTAGGAGTCGGAACATGAGGAGGCAGTTTTGGACTCTTTTTCATCAGCTCTCTTGGTCTACAGATGCATCCAAGTGGTCTACAGATGGCTCATGTTTTTCAGACCTGACCGCCTCTCCGGGCCATGGGTGACGTTTTTATTGCATTTGGTGTGTATCACCATAAGCTGTCCAAGTTGATTGCTAGAAAGCTTTGGCCAAGCTTTGTCTGGATTTGAATGTGGAGAAGTATGGCTCGCTGGCAGAGCTGCGTGCCAGACTACATGCTTCTGACATCATGCACAAGTCTGCCAGAGTTGAAACTTTGCGTTCTTGATGCCATACTCATGCTGAAGCTTGCTGTTTGATGGTGATGAGCATATGTATTCAGCAGCCTGTCTACCAGATGTAAAGCAAGGCTGCTGCAATGTACGGCCAGGCATTTCTTCTCTGCTGCAAGGCTGCTGCCCGGCGCTGCTTCTGATTGCCGCTCCGAGTTTTTGGACGCTGTTGCCTATTCACCGTGCCTTCTTTCAACGGGCTGAAAGCCTATCTCAAGAGCACTTTCTGATCGGCAAGTTTGAAGGAAGCTCTGCTGACCTTGGCTGTTAGTGCTGGTTACCCTCACGAATTTGCGTGGGAACATTCCATTTGGGCTGCGTCTTGGATGCCAAAGGAACCATCCAACAGCAATACCTTTATTTTGAAAGACACAGCGCGATGTCTTGATTGGCTGCATGATTTTTGTTCCCTAAACGTGGAAAGAGAGTGTGCGTGCATGCAGACTCATTGGTAAGGGCGTTGTCCTGCTTGCACTACTAAGGTAGGTTGCGGTTTTCCAGCTTTTCTTTTCTGTTTATATGCATTCAATATGGCTGCAGAGTTTTCTGCAAATAAATAGTTGCCTTTCGCGAAAGCCCCCTAGCCCCTAGGACCAGGGTCCAGGCTGAGGGCAATGCAGCAGGGAATGTGCACATAATACCTTCTTAGAAGCAATGAAGTTGAGGCTTCGTGGTCAATACATCCAACCGAGATCTTGCTCAAGTGCTCGCTTGCCTGCTTGCCTGCCTGCCTGCCTGCTTGCTTGCTTGCTCGCTGGGTTTGCTTCCTGGATAACCTGTCGCTACTGAAGACCCCACTTTCTGGAAAGAATGCCGCGCAACAAACAAACAATCCTCATACACTGGTGGCCCTCGAGTGAACTCATTCGTGGGCAAACTCTTACAAAGCTCGTTGAGCAACTTGGGCCACCAAGGCGTGTTTTGCGGTTTGTGTGTGAAGAAACCACAGAGCGGACGCCCCCCCCCACCCGTGTCCTTCTCAATTCCGTGTCCTTTTAGTATCTCCAAATATCCAGAAAGCAGGACTGGGTGTGGATTAGAATAGGAAGACCTCGCACAAACCCCCGGGAAGAAGTCATGGATTAAGCCCGGTTGGTTCTGGAGTCACTATTGAAACATCCTGATCGGAGCGGCCTTCTAAACCAACAAAACCCTTCTTGGTCCACCTTTTTTGGACCATCACACGAGGCACAACACCAGTGAGTTTCCACTGCTCGCTAAGGAACTGGTTGCGGCGGCTTGGTTGACACTGAGAAGTGGATGAAACTCTGTGATCATCGTCCTCTCAGAGCGATGGCCAATTCAGAGCTATATGATTGACCCTTCCTTCCCCGATTTTGTCCACGGATACTGGGTGTGGCATGAGTAGATGCTCGGTGCTGCCACCAATCCTTTTGCCGAGAGAAGAGATTCGGGACCCATGAATCCCCCTGATTGGGCGGCCGCATGAGGTGTTGATTCGTCAGCTGGCGAATCAGTTACGGGACAATTCCGTTGGTCTTCGTGACGTTCTCCACGACCTCCATGCTTTGGGAACTCATGGTTTCTTCACGTACTCCGGTCATGGAAACCCCGTGTGGAAAGAAAGGGTCGAAGACAATTCAGCCGACTTTGCACATGGGAATCATGTTCGTTGCAAGGCGGATCCTTTGTTTGCTGGTACTTTGCACTGTGGCCTTCATTTCCATTGTTGTCATCCTTGGGAATCAGGCGAGGCTGAGTCCAGGAGAACGAGTCGAATCAGTCGAATGTTATGATCAGTTGGTTTTAGAATTGGTTTGAAGACAACGAGTGCTGCAAGTTTAGCAATCTTTGCAGACCCTTTGCGACATGTAGACTCATGCTAATATAGATGCATGGATATGATTTGCTTGTGATGCATAGCCAGCGAGTGGCTTTTAGACCGGAGGTTTTGCCTTCAACCACGTCAGCCATGTGTACGACCATGTGTGCCGTTTTATTTTGAAGGGCACTCCCTGGGTATCAAAGACATCGAGGGCCGACGAGGTAGACGGACACTTGGAATACTTGTTGCTTCTGTTCACTTCTGGCGCCAAAGGGGCACGGTTTCCAGGTATAGATTTGATTTCAGGTTTTTTGCATTTGTCTACGATGAAGTTGATCAGATGTAGCACCAGTTACATGTACATGACATAGCTTGTATAGATGTATGTTTCACTGCAGCCGTTTGTTCAAGTTTGTGGTTTACTTTTGTGTTCATTTCACTATCAGAGCTACGCTTGGAGTGGAGCTAAAAGTGTGCCTAAGCTTCTACTACAACCTTTGGGACAGTGACTTGGGGTCACAGAGTTTAAGAGCCTAAATTCTCCGTTCATGGTAGCGGAGCCGCGGTTCTAAGACCCGGCTACCGTCTGCGAATCGAAGGTCGCCGAGCCGCATCGGCTCTGGCACCGGAGATCCACAAAACAAGCATCACTTGCAGGAAAGCCGGATTGCTTCAATCCCTGGCTAGCAAGTTAACATGGCGCAACAGCCAGGAGCACAGGCACCACAGGCCACAGACATGGCACAACAATTTGCACAGATGATGCAAGCCCTAGCACAGGGGCAGAGCCAATTGCAACGAGCAATGGCAGAAGCATATACACAACAAACGGCAATCACAAGGAACATAGCCACTAGCGTGGAAGTAAGAGACAGATCCGAATTGAAAGGCATTCCAAAGCCTGACAAGTTCAGTGGACACACAGGTACCTGGGATTCATGGTACTTCAAGTTCAAGACTTGGATTGAGACAAGTCACAAGAATGCAGGAAAGTGCATTCAGCTCCTCGAAGAGCATCAAGACACAGAGATCAATGAGACATCTCTGGAAGATGATTATCCTGAAGGAGCCGAGCTTGTTTCAGCTCAGGCCCGACAGGCTCTGATCTCACTATGTGAGGGAGAAGCCCTCGAGATTGTCAAGAATACCTCCAGAGGTCAGCACTTTGGCCTAGAGGCATTGAGACGATTGATCACCAAGTATGATCCACAGAACCCACAAGCAAACTCAGCTTTGCTGAAGAAGGTCCTGCACCCACAACAGTGTGCATTGGACAAGCTCAGAGAGAGCATAGAAGCCTGGGAAAACATCAGGCGAAAGTATGAAGAGCGGAAGAAGAAAGCTCTTGATGATGACATCGCAAGAAGTTGTCTTCAGCAGATGTGTCCAGCCAAACTTCAAGATCACCTTGACCTCCAGAGTTCGAGACTCATTGACTATGCCATCATGAAGTCAGAGATTTTGGCCTACCTCGAGAACATCGAGAGCCGAAAAGAAGCAAAGACTGGATCAGCACCAATGGATGTTGATGCACTAGCCGCAGCTGCCAGCCAGATGCAGTCTTCGCTTGCAAGTCTGGCCAAAGCCAAAGGAAAAGGCAAAGGTGGCTCAAAAGGCGGCAAAGGAAAAGGAAAGAGTCAAGATGGAGGCAAGGGAAACGACAAAGGTAAACAGAAGGGAAAAGGTTCTTCATGGTCCAACTTCTCTTCATGGAACCCCTCATGGAACAAGAATGATGGGTATCGGAACGATTGGAACAGGAGTAGTTGGTACAACCAAAACTCCAAGGGTAAAGGCAAAGGTGGCAAAGGCAAAGACTCTAAAGGTAAAGGCAAGAGTAAGAGTAAGAAGGTAGCATCAGCTGAGGAATCTGAAACCTCTATGGCTCAAGAGCATCAACCCGAGCCTGAGTATTCCGCTGACATCGCCACCCTCTTTGCCTTCGAGATGGAGAAAGCAGCACCTGCCGCAATTTCTCGTGGAGCAGCCAAGGCAAAAGCTGAGACTGAAGTCAAGGCTATGCCAAAGAAGCCAGGAGCTGGAAAAGGTCGTCCTGGAATTGCAGCTGCTGGGATTGCAGTCATGAACCAAGCAATCCAAGAGACCATGCAGTCCAATCGCGAGCTGTATGAGAAGAAGTCTGAGACAATCCAGAAGGCCATTGAAGAGGCTGAAGCTCAAGGTAAAGCAGCCAATGACGCCATCTTGGAACAACAGGCCGAGATGAAGAGGCTGAAAGAACAGTATGAAGAAAAGGAGAGAGAAGCCAAGATCTTGCTGAAGAGGCCAACTCCTTGCCGAGCCGCTTCGGTTCCGGCGGAGTCGCCAAGGCTCTCAGCTGATTTGGCATCAGGTATGGACCCGAGATTGGCCAAGAAGAAAGAGAAGAGCCGTCAGCGCGCCGAGCAGCATCGCGTTGAGAAGGCCCAGGATCGTTTCGAATCCTGGCGCGACTATGAGGCCAATTACCCTGAGGAGCTCGATTACTATGAGATCGCTCGTGCCAAGGGTACTGGTCGACTTCAAGCTTGGGATGATGAAGATGATGAGGGAAAGTTTGATGAAGCCCCTCAGCCTCGAGGTCGAGAGAGAGCCCAGAGGCATCGTGGCTACAAGAAGCCAGCAAAGGCAAAGAAGCCTGAAAAGCCAAAAGAGAAGGAGTCCAAGATCGAGGATCTCTCCACTCAAGAGTTGGCAGAGATGAAGCGGGAAAGCCAGACATGGACGGCTACTAGCCATCCAGCCCGCAGTGTCATCGACAAGGCGCTCACTGCAGCTGGGTTCAACCCAGAGGACTATGTTGTGATGAAGCGCGTCGAAAGCCAAGGCGAAGGAGCAACAAGCGCACCATCCTTCGCAGCTCCAGTCATGGAGAACATCAATCCCCTTGATGTGACTGAGATCGAGGGACTCGAAGAAGAAGAAGAGTTTGAAGGTGAAGTTGAAGAGGATGAGAATGGCACTGAGCCAGCTGACGAGGAGTCAGATGGACAAGAAGAAGAAAAGGAGAAAGATACCGTGCCATGGCTCGATCACATGTTCCAAGAGCGCATCCTCAGCTATGATGAATGGGTAGCCAAATGCACCCACAAGAACAGAGATGGCAGCAAGAACATGGTCTGCCGTGCGTGCAACAAGGCCCTGAGGTGTGACAATGACACCGGCCTATGGAACCACCATATGGCTTTGAATTGTTGCCCGCCAAAAGTCCTCAACCAGTGGGCAAAGGAATGGACGATCAAGCAGAAAGAGATGGGAAAGCGCATCAAGACTGCCAAGGGACAGCAAGGCAGCCCAACTTCAAAAGATGCGCCAAAGCATGTGAAAGATGCCGACATGGATCTGAAGCCCGAAGATGTGGCAAAGCGTTTGAAGATGAAAGATCCAAAGCTTGAGACCGTCAAGAACGAACCTCCTTTCTACATGACAGCCCATATGCAGCAGATGATGGAAGAACAGGAGGAGGAAGATGAGGTTGGCCCAAAGACGCCAAAGCAAAGGCGCATTGCCAAGACACCTCCACCTCCTGAGAAGAAGGGCAAGACCAAGGAGGAGCGCATGGCCTGGTTCAAGAGCTCGACTGAAGAGCACCTAGAGCGATTCCGTGGACCAGGATCCAAGCCAGAGGAATCCAGCGAAGCGCCAAGGCAGACGCTTCGGCTGAAGTCCCGGTCACGATCCCCGGGCAAAAGCCGAGCCGCTTCGGCTCCGGCTGCCTCCGAGAAGGGCCAAGGAAAGGGCAAGCAGAAGAAAGTGCAGTTGACTCGAGCTGTCAACGTGGCCACTCAGGATGCTGCCCGCGAGGCCAAGAAGGGAAAGGGAAAACGATATCCCACACCTTCGAGTGAGCCAGATGAGGGCGAGGAGGATCTATTAGCTCTCAGGAGTTTGGAGCTGGCATCCATGGAGACGCCAATGGCTCATCAGGTGACCTTGGATTCAGGAGCCGCGACCTCCTGCATCCCTGTTGAACTGGCCACAGCATTGGGCTACAAGCCTATCCAGCCTGAAGGCACCTGCAAAGTCTACAAGACTGCCTCAGGCGAAGTGGTTAAGGACCTTGGCAAGATCGATGCCATGGTGACCATCGGCATCGGCCAGAACTCCCTCAATGGACGTTGCTGTTTCCGGGTGATGGCGGTTGCAAAACCGCTGCTCTCCGCGGGGGCCCTTATGAGCAAGGGCTGGTGCATTCAGATGCACGGATCTGGTGGACAGATCTCCCGAGACGGAACTAAGATTCCGATCTCGTTCAGCAACGGCGTCTGTTCTGTGCCGCTTGCATTCCACCCTTTCGTCCGGCACCGCAATGTGTAAGCCCGGTAGTGGACGAGCAGGCCGAAGAGGCCGAGCCAGGCGACGAAGTGCCGCCTGAGCTCAAAATCCATGCTCCCACTCGCCCGACGAGAAAAGAGTTTGAAGAGCATGCTGTTTCACACTTCCCTTTTAGGTCTTGGTGTGAAGCCTGTGTAAGGGGAAAAGCTAAGGCAAACCCCCACAGGAAGATAGACCACACCGATGAGACAACCCCAGTAGTGACTGTAGACTACTGTTTCATGAATTCACGAACTGATGATGTAGTTTTGGACGAGAAGACTCATGCACCAATTCTTGTTGTCAGAGATCGATGGACGAAGCATCTTTTTGCTCATGTGTTGCCCTACAAAGGTGTAACAAAAGGTCCATATGGATCCAAAGTACTTTTGAACGACATCAAGAAACTCGGATACTCCAAACTGATCATTCGACATGATCCTGAACCTGCCCTCACATCCGTTGTTGAGGCAGTAAAGAACGGATTTGAAGGAACCCTGATCATCGAGAAGAGCCCGAAAGGAGTCAAAGAATCCAAGGGAGAGATTGAACGAGCAGTTCAAACCTTGGAAGGACAAGCCAGGACTCTTCGAGCCGCAATCGAGTCGAACTATGGTGAGAAACTTCCTGACGATTCACCTGTTTTGACTTGGTTGGTCGAACACGCATCCACTGTCTACAACTTGTTTTTCCGATCTACCGAACTTCAAGACGGAAAGACTCCGTATTCACGACTTCGTGGACGTGAATGGAAAGTAGCAATTCCACCTTTTGGTGAGGCCATCGAATACCTCAAGAGAGGTCACAAGTTCGAGGCCCAATGGACCAAAGGAATTTTTCTAGGAGTGAAAGACACCACCACAGAGAAGATAGTAGGAAACGCCTGTGGCATTTTCACAGTGCAGTCCATTCGAAGAAAGCCAGAAGAAGATCGATATGATTCAGAGCTGCTGAAATCGATCACTGGAATTCCCTGGGATCCTCAAGCAATTCGCGAAGAACCAGCGATTGCAGCCCCAAGGGAACCAATCATTGCCAGCCCAAGTGGTGAAGCTTTAGTTCAACCACCGGCAATCGATGACAAGAAAAGAAAGCTGAGAAGACTTTACATCACCAAGAAAGACCTGGAAAAGTTTGGGTATACTGCAGGTTGCCCAGCTTGTGATGCCACACAGATTGGCAAGAGATCTACAGGCATCCATCACACCAACAGGTGTCGAGACAGACTTGAAGAGAGCATCAGAGGAGAAGAAGAAGAGAACCCAAGAGTAGCAAGACATGAAAGCCGAGTTGGAGAGGCAATCACTGGCATGCCACAACCCGTCAGTGGCAAGAGACCTCAAATCCTTCATGGATACGAAAGCGAAAGACCATCGGGAGTTCCCGATTCGTGTCGAGTGTTCGCACGACTTGACGTTGAAGCTTACTGTTTTCAAACCACCATGCCAGGAGGACCTGATTGGTCTACCGTCTGGCACCGAGTCACAAGAAACCATGCAAACAACGCAATCATTGAGAGTGGAGTCATGACAACAGACCTTCCACCAGAGATACTCAATGGAGCATTACCGCACAAGATGGACATTGTGACAGAACTTTGGTACGAACCAGAAACAGCACCACCAACACCAGGCACAGCATCAGCTTCAGCATCAGGTATTCGCAGACCACGCGAACCTGAACCACATGGAGAAAAGAGAGAACACGGAGAACAACATGAACCAGCAGGATCACCCACAGCAAAAGCCAGAGTAGATAGAGACAAGAAGAGAAAGGCAGAAGGCGAACATGAAGAGGAAGCCGAGAGAACAAGAGACATCCAAAGCATTGAGATGGCTCTAGAAAGCCTAATCCTAGACGACAGAGAGAGAGTGCTATCTAGCATCGACCCAGAGAAACCAGTGTGTGAAGAGAAGATCCCACTGCCAGAAGAAATGGCAGAAGAGGCAAAAGACTGGTGGTACTATGATGACATCAGTGGAAAAGAGCTTCTACCTGAGAAGGTAGAGAAAGCCAGAAAAGATGAGATCGACATTGTCGAATCAATGGGAGTTTGGGAAAAGATCCCAAGAAGCAAAGTTCCAAAAGGAACCAAAATCATTGGAACTCGATGGGTAGATGTGAACAAGCAAGATGAAACCAATCCTCTCTACAGAAGTCGATTGGTAGCGCAAGAGATCAAAAGAGGCTCAGGTTTTGACGAATTTTTCGCAGCCATGCCGAGCCTTGCAGCTTTGAAGCTACTGCTAACCATTGCAGTCAGCGACAGCCTTCCATTGGAGAAAGGCGAAAGAAGAAAAGCAAAGCAATCTTTCCTAGGATTTTTGGATGTGAAGAGAGCTCATTTCTACTCCAAAGCAACAAGAGAACTCTATGTTGAAATTCCATCAGAAGGCAAGAGACCTGAAGATGGAGATGTGGTAGGAAGATTGGTCAGAAGCCTATACGGCACCAGAGACGCACCCATGAATTGGGAGCTGACCATTGCAGAGTTTATGAAAAAGCTAGGATTTGTTCAAGGTAAGTCCAATCCATGCATCTACTACCATGCATCCAGAGAACTTCGAACAGAGGTGCATGGAGACGATTTCACGACAGTTGGAAGTTTTGATGACATCAAATGGTTTCACACTGCAGCAGCCAAAGAATGGCAAGTTGTGGAACGAGGCATTCTCGGTCCACCAGGTTCACCAAAGGCAAGCCAACAGATCAGAGTGCTGAATCGCATCATCACCTGGTCAAATGAAGGCATTTGGTGGGAACCAGATCCAAGACATGCAGAGTTGATCATCAAGTGGTTAGGCACTGGTCAACCAGGCAAGGTCAAGACCCCTTTGGCCAAGCCAAGTCAAGAGGAACTCCAACACGAAGAAGTTCCGCTGAGTGCCGAAGATGCAACGATGTATAGATCTATTGCTATGAGAGCCGCGTATTTGGCACAGGATCGACCTGATCTGCAAACTGCAACGCGCTCATTGGCACAAGGTCTACAGAACCCAACATCGAGGCACTGGAATATGCTGAAACGATTGGCTCGATATGTCAGGTATCGACCAAGAGTTGCACAGTTGTTTCCAAATCAAAGCACCTGCAACCCCTTCAACATGTGGTCAGACGCCGACCATGCAGGTTGCATAAGGACACGAAAGAGTGTGTCAGGAGGCGTGCTCATGGCCAACAAATGCTGTCTTACAACATACAGCAAAGGCCAAGGAGTTGTCTCCCTGAGCAGTGGCGAATCCGAGTACTACGGACTTGTTTCTGGAGCATGTCAAATGCTTGGAATCGCATCAACAGCAAGAGACTGGGGATTGTTTCCCAGCAAAGAGGTGACAATGGACGCTTCCGCTGGCATCGCCATGGGAAACCGTCGAGGCTTGGGACGAGCTAAACATGTTGACACTCAGTACCACTGGGTACAAGAGCGTACAGCAAAGAAAGAGTTTCGTCTCAAGAAAGAAGGCACCGACCGAATGTTGGCCGACGTGCTAACGAAAGCTGTCACCGAAGAGAAAATGACTACAGCTATGAAAGGCATGAACTTCCACTACCTGGAAGGTGAACATGAGCTGACTCTGAAAGCGTGAACGGCTTGAGCTAGAGTAGGTACTTCTACAAGACCAAGATGTACTGAAGGGCTATGGGCTAATTCACTAAAAGTGCTAATCCTGACTCGCTTAACATCTCCCAGAAGTTAAACTCGGGAGGCGTGATCAGATGTAGCACCAGTTACATGTACATGACATAGCTTGTATAGATGTATGTTTCACTGCAGCCGTTTGTTCAAGTTTGTGGTTTACTTTTGTGTTCATTTCACTATCAGAGCTATGCTTGGAGTGGAGCTAAAAGTGTGCCTAAGCTTCTACTACAACCTTTGGGACAGTGACTTAGGGTCACAGAGTTTAAGAGCCTAAATTCTCCGTTCAGAAGTAGTATAGCTTACAAAAGAAACGCGAAAAAGGCATCCTCCAATTTGCTATTTGCTCTGCACTTGGACGGACCTCCTGTATAAACTATGACTTCCTATGACTTCTTAGACTCCTTACACCCTGGATTGTGCGTTTTGCCTCAAAAACGGTTTCCGTGAATTTTTGCTGCCAGAGCCTGGTGGTTCTGAACAGCCGTCAGACGGTCTGGTGGCCCAGCCCCCAAATGAGCCAGACGTTCTGCATGTTGCTGGCTATATGGTTCAATCATGTGACGTCAATACCAACCGCACTCACACCCCAAGAACCATGATAGGTGGACATCATTAGTAGTTTCAATGTAACATAACAACTTAGGTCAAACAGATCCCGGTGTGCCATGCCATGCGCTGCCCTCGTTGTCTTCTTTTTTGAATGCCGAAATCGACAGCGACAGGTGGGTGATGAGCTGACCATTGAGGCGCACGAGGAATGGGCCCCTTGGTGTTCGGAGATCGATGCGGCGTTGGACCACGAGTGGAAGTTGGCCGCGTTGGGGGGGTTAATCGCTTGGACCACGGGAGAGGAGTTCAACACTTTCGGCCAAAAAGGACCACCTTTTAGTGTGCCAATCTCTACGATATATATATGGTTGTCGATCTAAAGGTCCTAGACAGGATAGTTGATGACGATGACCCGGAACATATCAAAATCTCATTTGGCGAAAGCTTTTTTCTCGAGTTGGCCAAAGTATTTTCTTTTTTTGGCGAAAGATATGGCTGAAGATGTTCTTTCTGCTGCTGTTGCTACTACTGCTACTAACTACTACTACTACTACTACTATTATTCCTGCTCCTGCTTTGGGGGGGTGGCTTTTCCACAAAACTCTACCCCGCAAAAGACGAAAGGTTGGCGAAAGTTCAGCTCAAGATTGGCGAAAGTTCACCCTGCCACATCTGACCCCCAGCCCATTATGAGTAAGTCTGAGTGACCGGCTACTACAGTGATTCTTGCAATTTTGATTCTTTCTGACACCCAGGAGAAACAAAAGAGACGTACAGGGTGTCAACAGGTATGTAGAAGACGCATGCTGACAAACAGTGAAGATTTTACTTGGTATTTGCGAGTAAAGAAGAAGCCATTGATGTGAACAAAATTGATATCCATCATACAACATACATGGCACACATAAATACAACATACTTCGGCGAAAGATAAAACGCAGGAAGGCGAAAGTTTGGCTGAAGTATTTTTTTGGCTAAGATGACGGATCCCGGATAAAGGAATTTAGATCAACAGCCACATATATATATACTATTATATATTTTTTAATATAAATATTGAGGTTGACAACTGGAAGATTGCTGGACTCTCCCAACCCCCTAAAGCGCTATAAAAATGTATACCCGAGCATTTTGTTCCTTGCAGCCTTCTTTTCCCCTACCATTTAACTCGATGAGTGCCTAAATCTAGACAGATACGTTATCTCTAGCCAAACTTGGCATGTGGTCTGACAGCTGTTGGAGACACTTACGACTCATGCTGACAGTGTTTCATTTTGGGAGTCGATCAGGGACTTCCATCTGCTGCCAGTTTAGTTGTGCAGGATTGACTCTTCGTCAACATTGGAGTAGTCCCGTTGCAAACAATTGCGAATAGGGCGATATGCTCAAACGGGATGCGCTCATTCCCTTTCAGAAAGGTTCAGTGGAGGTTGAAAAAGCAATGAATGACCAACGCATTCGACTCTGTAGATCCAAAGGGTTAGAGAGACATCGGCACTTTGGAATGGAATGATTCTGCCACCTTTCGAACAGCTGCGAAAATTTCAGCAGTCTTTTCTTTCCGCAGAACCTGTTAGAGAGGGTGTCTCATTGGCAACTCTTCCTTAGATCTTAGGTACCCCTTAGTCCCTTTGAGTGTGTCGTTTTTTGGGTGGTCGATGATGGTCGTGCTCCTCCACCCTGGTTATTTTCAGCCACAGCCCCTATAGAGCAGTTATGTGTAATATACAATATACAAAAAAATACAAGAGAATACTACTACTATATATACACCTAATAACTATATATATATGTATACTACACATTGCCATACTACATACAATAGCTCTTACATATATACTATATCTAATATAGTATATAGATGTATATAGTAATCACATGTAATCTGCCAGGTTGGTGTCTCTTGTCGTTTTTGCTCCTCGATCTCTCACTCACGGGCGTCGCTAAATTCGGGCCGTTAGCGAGGTGGGCACGCCCCAGAACCTGGTGGATGCGCTTCGGGGACAATGTGTGGAGCTCCAGCGGCAGGCCTTTCGTGACTTCGCGCATGCGTGGAACGCAAGTGCATCTCCATAGGTCCAGGTTGCTTTTTCTGGAGCTCTAATTTTTTCTGCCAAGGCCAATGATTTTTCCTTTTCCAATGTGATCATGTGTGCAGCTGGTCAGACACCAACGACTGTACTGAAAACGGGATCCTTTTTCTTGTTCTATTCTTTTTGCCGTTGGCCGTAGCAGCTACCAGTCATTCCTTCGATTTCGAGGTTTACGACCTGCACGCTTTGTCAGAGGACCAGGATTTTCGACCTCATTCAGCCCTTCATACCCCTTGGATCATTTCAAAACAGGGGAGTCCTCAAGGACAAGCTGAGGAGAATGAATAGATCACCAACATCCAGCAACAGACTGGCCAAGGGGAGTGCCAATTGGTTGCAAACCTACATGCCTTATGTTTGCACTGACATATACTTGTTTTGCAGGCGATGCCTTTCATTCATCTTGTGGAGCAGTACAACGCCCAGCACGGATTTCAAGAGGTGTCGTTCACTGCTCGTGAGCGCGGAAAGCAGGTGCCTGGGGGCCTGGGGGGGCAAGTCTAAACGGTGGACAAAGCCTAAAAAGCGTACAGAGAGACTGATGAGGCTGATGAGACTGATGAGTCTATACTGTGATGAGACTGATGTATGCACCAGTCGTGTCACAGAGGTTTTTCTCTTGATGCAATCGTAGGGATTGGCAGCATCGACTGATAAGTTGGGCCAGGTGTTGGGATTCCTCTAAGGGGCGATTTCCAATTGTTGAAACGGGTAGAGAAACGTCCGCGTTGCCAAGAAATGTGAGCAATCTGCATTTTATACACATTTCTTTTTTTTGAGATCTGCACGTCTTAACATCCCCTAAGGCCTAAGGGATTTCACAGTTTTGGTGAAAAGGCAAACGGAGTGGAAGCAGTCTTTTTATCCGAATTCGTGCAAGCAGGCAGGTGAAGGCCCCTCCATGCTCCAAGAATGAGAGTAGCTTTGGACCATGTGTGCTTTTTTAATAAATCTTCGCGTCTCGCCCGCGGTCATGCGATCGTCTTCGATTGACTGTGTCGAGATGATGTGACCAGTCCATGTGATGAGCTCAACAGAGAGCCTGGCCTCACGGTTTACACATGTGACTCGATATTGGCTTTTCCATGAGACATGGAGGGGTTCTAAGACAAATCCACGGCCCACTTGCAACCCGGGAGTTGTTCCGTAGACATGAACATGCCAGGATATTGAGCAACACATGTTATTTGCCTTAGACGAATTCATAACGGACTTGACATTGGGCTTTTGCATTCCGTGGAAAACGATAATACACGAATCCAAAAGTATACAGCATATAATCATGTATGTATTTGTAAACAGGGGTGTTTCTCCAACGCAGGGTATTCTGTTCAAGAGCTACGCTTGGCCATTCTTTCTCCCATGTAAGCCCAAGAGCCACCCTTTGGAATTTGCGAGCAAGGCTGAAGTGTGTGGACTCGAGAGTCTCATTTTCAAAAGCACAGCTTACGACAAGCTAAATGATAACCAAAGGATGACTATATAGAATAAAGTACGCTTCGCATGTGCAGGGAAGACGGGTCTGAAACTGTTCTTGAAACGTCGGAGCCAAATGAAGGTCTCGAACTGCTGAGCCTTCAACCAAGCTGGGAAACCCTCAACCTGCCAACTTCAGGACGAGGAGCGCTCCGCAGGTCTTCATCATCGGCTTTCTACTCTCCTCCTCCACTAGCTCTTTTTGTTTGACTCTGCTTAAATTCAGCACATGTTTCAACTCGGCCGACGATGCCAGAAGATGTTGCTGAAATACTGAAAACAGCATCCAGCATTTGTGCTATGCAAAACTTGGAAAACGATAATGGACTCACCAAACTCGAATGTGCAAAACCCACGCAAGAAAAACACAGCGTCGCAGCGTCGCTCATATACCAAGTTGAACATCTCACCACAATCAAGCAGTCAATACTTCCACATATCTCCTCCAGACTGTATGTCGTTCTACCACCCACACGTGAAAATCCACCCAAATGTGTGATTCACTATAGTGATCCCTTCCTCAACCTCCCTTCCGGTCGCTTGTTCGATGCCCGACAGGTGTCTGCGATGTACTTACCCAGCACTGGATCCACTCGACGAGTGGTGGCGCGGACGAACCGTGACGGACTGGTGGATGGTTGGGCGTTGAGAGGTCAACAAAGAGTCTTTCTTTTTGGGGATGCAAAGCTGAACACATGCATCATACCAAGCTGAAACCATGCCTCATATTTGATTCTTATCTCAATCATCATGCAAAGACCATCAGAACGTCGGGAGGCATCAGACATTGCTGCTCCGTCCCAGTCTCAGACGACCGCAATGCATGTTCCGGCTTTGACCCACACATGTTTCGGCCAAAAAGAACACATCGACTCCAACAAAGTGGCTTAAGCATGTAGACTCTTGATATCTCTTGATTTATAACGCCCCATATGAAAAGGTGTTTCCATTCAAAGAGGGCACGTCACGACCGGGGGAGAGATGAGATTTGATTTGTACCAGTTGAGACTTAGCGACCATCAGGCCGCACCGGCGCAACACACAAAATGAACAAATGACCTGAAATGACTCAAATGACCAATGAATGAATATGTCTAAATGATCTATTTCAATGACCTGTGTCCTGACTTCTATATGATTTGTTCACCGTTTCTCAACCGATTACAGTGGTTTCAGAGGTTCGATGGCACAATTCCCAAGTTCGGTGGCGAAACTTTCAGACCCCATGGTTGCATGGACCCAGCCACAGCTGACAGAGTTTCCCATTTCTTTCGGGTCGTGGTGTCGCTTTGGGGTTCTCAGGTTGTGGTCCATGGCCGCCAGCAGCATGGGCTTTCGAGCACCGCACCATGGCGTGATGGGTGAAATCCCCGTAACGAGGTCCGGAGTTTTTTCCGCTTCGAATCGGTTCATGAACTGTTGGAAGATCTAGATATGATGCTCATTAATTCTCTATATATGCTATATGGCAAGAAAGTAGCCTTTCTAAGTATATCTATTATACACAATTATAGTCAATTATACATCTTTTCTCTAGATGGGTATGTATTTCAGTAAGGCCCCCGTCAATGGCCCGTGGTCAATTTTCCTTCTTCCAGGGGGTCGTTGCCTGGGAGGTCTCCCTATTTTGATACATACACACCCAGTTGCCTGCAGAGACATCGGAACCTTGTGGGTGCAACTGAATGGTGAAGCGAGAGGCTGCCACTTTTCACTTCATGCAACTCATGATAATGTTTTCTATCAGCTTGTCGTATATACTAATAAATATTAATATAATACATAACATGACAATACCACAGCTGTTGTACGTTGTAGTTGTAGGGTGCAAGATGCTCAAACAATGAGCATGAAAAAGGTCACAGCAAGGGTATTTTTCGGAGCTTTATATCAATAATTCATATTCATGAATCTCAAATTACAGTATCAATTGACTATGAAGAGGTAGGACCGGTGAACATGCCACTAGTCCTTGAGTTTACGCTTCGCCCAGACATCCAGTTTTTGCTGTACAGGAATCTATAAGGTAGACTCCCATGACATATTTGGATGGACGTCCGTTTCCATTGCACGAAGAGTGTGTCTAACATGTGCTGCCCCAAATCCGTCCCCTAGGCGCGGTGTGCATCGATGACCTTTGTTTTAGGGTGAAGCTGCCGTTGTTTTTCATGTCAACTTCCAGAGGCACAGGCAGCTGGCTACTTTTTGCGCTTGATGGGGATCAGCGCCTTTATCGTGCCTTGGGTCAGTGAGGGGGACCCGAAGTGAACCGAACGGACGAAGGACGGTCGCTGGGAGAAGGACGGTCCATGTTTCAGCAGGCGGCGTCGAAACGGAACGGATGACGTTGGAAGCAGGCTGCTGACATGCTTATCGCAGGATGAAACAAGCAGAAACCTCCCGTTGGTGACACAGTGTGGTTCATAATGTTCTACGAATATATATATATATATATATTATAGGAATATGTGTTAATGATGTGTTTCTTATCAGGGTCTGTGGATCCTTCTGTGACACGCCAACCCAACATGGCTTTCTGGTGGCTTACAAGGGCTCGTCGAAGAAACACCACCCACCCTGCACCCACCCGGACCTGGCCAGGCTTTGCGGCACGTCCGGACCTGCTGTCAGGGTCATCGCAAAGCCTTCAACAACACCATGAACAATCATATGGGTAATTATCTCATAACCATTTTAGATTGTCCCAAATGTCCTACCTGTAGATATCCTACTGTAGCTCCAGAGAAAGTTGGAAGTGACTACACTGGCCAAGCGCTTTCCTAGATCACGGACCTCCTTGCTGTGCCGCTGGGCAGTTGGATGGGCAGCCGTGCACTTGGTTCTGTTTCAATATACACTCCGACTCACTAACATGGAAGTGGAAAACCCCTTGTTGGTAGAGGAAAGTAGTCTGCCAAGGGACCATGCCATCCACTTCCATGTGATGTGTTCGTCAGAGTGTAGGGGCTCCCACCACCCATCGACACACTCCACTGTTCTCTACCTATGGATCCCCTCACTTCAACTGGGGGCCCGGTCTGCACGGTCTGCACTGGCCACACCAGGCATGACAGTCTTTAATTATATATATATATATTGGTTGGCTTGCTACCGGTAGTCTTCCCAATCATAGGTGACCAGAGCGACCATGCATGGCTGGTTTTTTGTGCGGCATCGTCTTGACCGACCCCATGCAGCACTCACTGAATCAGCAAGCTTGGTTGTGAATCTCGTGATGAACACTACGCCCTTGAAGATTAACATGACGAGTGATGTAGGCTCATGAGTGGCCAGGGTGTGAGTGGGCCGGCGAGATGTGAGTCCTCACCATCAGCACGACCGCTGAAACCGGGCTCTCCGGGAACCGAGCGGAAAGAAACGAGCCCGGAGACATCATCGTGCACACGAACCTGAGAAGACGTCACCCGTGGTTTCGAGCTTTTAAACAAACACATATCCCAATACCAAGTAGGTTTGGAGCTTCGACATTTTTCGACCCTAAAAATCCGAATGCCAAGTAGGTTTGGAGCTTCGACATTTTTCGACCCTAAAAATCTTGGAGCTTCTATGTGGTCCTTTGCAGGGGAGTAGTAGACTCATGCTGAATATAGCAATCGCCGAAGAAACTTTTTGAGGCACCACTGCTGAATGGCTTTTCTGTCACGCAGCAATGGTTTTGAAGTCCTCTCAAGACTGGTGGCCCTGCTAAAGAGTTCCACAGAAGGATCAGAAGGGTTACTTTAGTTGTTGCTTTGGTCAAAGGATTCAAGTGACCGGCGAAGGCCATCATCCAAAGCAACGTGCACACACGAAAGACCACACTTCCCTAATACCTTCTCCACTAGACTAGACTAGACTGCCAAAATCAGTGAAACGCATACAGTGGTTTCAGAGTAGATGGCACAATCCTCAAAAGTTGGTATATATGGACCCCCACCTAAAAAGAAGTCATCTTCAAGTGGGTTGCGCCATCTAGTCTGACACCGCCTCTCCGCGGAGCCCTGTTGCTTTGGCCCGAACCCCACCCAGTCCACACGGAATGTGGAAAGAATCAGGAACTGGTCCTGTCATCGGCGCACTGTTCTTGTCAGCAGTCCGTACGTCGTCAACTCGACCCTCAGTCGAGCTCATGGGGTCATCTGATGTTTCATGACCATCTACCAATCTACCAATCTCAAATGGGAAAACATCTCTGAAAATACATACAAACGACACACACACAGATATATATATATATAATGCTATATGCACACACTATATACTATATAATATTATATACTATATTATACTATCTATAATAAATATATATATATATATCATATATATATATATTTATGTGTGTTTCCTACCCTCACCCCTTACCCCTAGTTCCTGGCCAAAAGCCCTTCAAACGTTATTTTTGTGGCGTCCACCGGGGGAATGGCCGCTTGTCGCGTCTCTGCGTCTCTCTCGTTTCGTCCGCCTCGTTTTAGGCGTGACAACGTGAGCGACTGGCGTGCCGATGTGCTGAGCATCCTCGGTGCGTGGGACTACGCCGTTCAGGACCCCCAGGGCGTCTTGGGTGGCCGCTCGGCGTGTGGTGCCGGAGAGCGGGGCGGTGTGGGCGGTGTGGGTGCCGGAGAGCAGTGCAGAGAGCGAAGCCGAGGGAAAGAGGGGAAGTGGGGATGAACAGAGATGAAAAGGGATGGGATGGGACCTCTAGTCCCGAGGACCTGTGGAGGACCTGGGTTTGACGGACCTGTGGAGGGAAGATGGACCTCCCGGCAGTGAAGAAGAATGTGGTGACTGTCCGGAGTGCGGAGAGGTGACTGTCCATAGCCGTACAGCTGGCAGTACCGCCGTAGCCGTAGCCGGTGGACCAGCACCGTAGCTGGCGCAGAAATCCCGGCGGAAGAATTGGATTGCGGTGTGCATCCGGATCATTGCAGTGATTGTGTCATTGGGTCTTCAAAACAATCCACGTCCTGCTGCGTCCTCATGCTTGCTTGTGTTTGATGACGCTGGTGCGTCCTGCTGCGTCCTATGGTTGGGACCTGTGGTGAGGTTGGCGCGTGAGACGCAGATTGTAGGTCACTGCAGTTTCTTCGACTGAATCAGAGAAGAGTCTAGCAGTCCAAAGGCTCTACACCAAGTCCATGGGAGTTTATACAAGGGGGTTCTTTCAAGACTTTATGATTCGGAACGTGAAAACTGTGAGGGTGAACCTGGTTGGGTTGATCAATTCGTGCAATTAGCCTTGATACAACAGATAGTCGGAATACAGGCAAAGTCGTTTGCACGTGGATTTATTCAACATGTTGCCGAACACCCCAGCCAATCGATGGTGGGGAAGTCTTGACGTTATCATGAATGGTCTTTATTGTCAACACTCCGATCGCCGCGCCCTCCCAAAAAAGCATAGCTCCCCTACTCGAGATCGGTTCTTGAATCAGTTGACTAACGTTCAGTTAGTCACTCTCGAGCGCTCTTTCGAGCGCTCTCTCTCTCTCTCTCTCTTCGGAGCCTACCGGATCGGTCCGATCCGATCCTCGGACTGGGATGAAGGAGGGTCGTCTTGAGACGCGGCTGTTCAGATGCAGGGTGGAGAACCAACATGTTGGGGTAAACACTCCAAGAAGGCTAATACAAACTACAGACATCTACAGACTCTAGGTATCTCTATCTCTATAGTTCTATACCCAACTTCTGTGTCCTCCATCATTTGTTCGTTTGTTTCCCAAGGTCCCCTGGATCCGCAGCGCGTGGCTTTGATGGGCTCTTCGGGCTGCAGCGGGAATGGCGGAAAGCGGGTAAACCCGGGGCCGCCGAGCCCATCGTCATCCGCGGTGATCCCCCAAAAGTTGTGATCACTAAGTGTAGATGGTGTGAAAGAAAGAAGAAACGGGCACAGCTTAGTCAATGATTTATGTCGATTCAGACATGTTCAATCATTTTCACATATCTTCCATATTTTTGGAACTACAGATGAGCATGTTGAACTCAAGGAATCCTACTCAGCACTTGTAGTAAGGAAGTATCAATGATATCAATGGACGGTCTTGCAAGTCTGCTCTGGAAGAGACGTTCTTCAGTATGTCAACCTGCGAACTCCACAGCATGGACTGACTGCATGGACTGTATAGTGAGGGTAGGCAGTGGGATGCTCCAGAAATGTCAGATCTACCGTGCTTTGTGGAGCCTTGGGCCACCCGTGTTCGGCGGGGGAGGATCTTCGGCTGTCCCTTCGGCGATCCATCGGAGGTGTACACTGTCCAAGGCTTTGATTATGGTGGCTTCAGCTGTCAGCAAGCCTTTGCGACCGAACTGGGGATTCCTGCCTTGTGACCTGGATTCGCTTGGTCAAGTTTTGTGCTGGATGTTAATGTTAGGCATGGCGATGATTAATCATTATGTTTTGGACAGTTTCTCATGGCTCAAGGATCTTCAAGAACTGTGGTGTAGTTGGGGATCTTTGGCGCAACATATTGGTTTGACAATTGTCGTTCTCAAGTTCTCAACCAGATATTTTGCCTAGACTTCAGTGTTTGTCTCAGGTCTAACTGATCCCAGCTCTAACTATACCTTGGGAAAGGGCTTGGAGACCACCCATATCTACTAGTAAATATCTAGTAGTATACATGTATATATAGATCGATATGTATTTATATATATATATATATCAATATCACATCTTATCAACAGCACCATGTTTCACCATCCAAAGCTATCCACCTCTCAAAGAAATGTCCTGTAAACAGGACACCAAAAGCAAACGCGTCCACGTGGTCATACCTGTCCTGCTCAAACTGTCCACATGGTCAAACTGTCCACTTCTCAAAGACATGTCCTGTAAACAGGACACCAAGGGAAGCAAGCATGGTCAAACCTGTCCTGCTCAAACTGTCCACTTCTACCAAAAGCACCATGTCCGGATATGTCCGGTCCCATCTTGACACCTCTTCGTCCTCTTCGTCGGCTTCGACCCCGATGGGACAGATCCACTGAGGCTTCTAGACGGCGTCGTGCACAACTTCCAGGCGGACGTGGTCGTCGTCGTGGTCGCCACGGTGGTCACGGTGGCACCCAACATCGATCCAAACCATGCGATGATGTTTGTTGGATCCAGGTTGATCCATTTTGGATGTTTTTTTGTGGATACCATGAGCTCGTGATGCATCTTGACACATGTTGCACAAGTGAATGGAAAGTTTTGACAGATGAGGAGACTCCACACCTAGTCTGGCTTTAGACGCCAACCTACTTTCTTAGCTGCCATATCAATAACTGCCGGCGTGTGCGTGGGTCAAGTTCAAGATACGCAGCAAGACTTGCCACCATGGTGGCATAGAGACACATGTTTGTTGCCAAGTGCCTATTCTCGTATACAGGTAGCTCTGCCCAGACTGCCCAGAAATGGATAGAAATGAGGTTTGCTTGGAAGGCACTTGGATGTAAGCCTCTGGCGCTCGTGTCTTCGCTGCCGGTTTTCTCGTGCTTTTCTCCGGCTCGGTGGCCTCCTCTTCCAGACTCGCCCTCCTCAAACCAAAGCCAATCCGGCCGATCCGGCGTTTTGGGGCCTTCTCTTCCAAGGCGCTGATGAACGCCAAGGTCGCTCAGGTCTTCCGGGATGTGGACGCCTTGCAGCCATTGTTCACCTCGCAGGTGGGGACGCCGACGTTGCGACGGAATGACGTGTCGACCGACGACTTGGTCCACGCCCACGCTGACGTCGGCGTGGTGCCGTTGGGTCTTTCGGGCGGGGTGGCCGTGGCTAAGCTGTGAAAGGATGCGCGGGCGTGGGGCGGGGGGCGGGCGTGGGGCGGGGGGCGGGCGTTCAAATCATGACATCTTCTAGATTGTTTGTGCCCAGAGACCTGGATAGGAAGAGATGACGAGATGGAGTTTCGGGGCAGAACCATTGCAAAAAGAACTTGAATACGTAGAGAAGTAGCAGTGAACAGTTCGTGAACTTAGTATTGGATCAAGTGAACGGCTGTCCGATCTCCTTCGGAAAAGAGATGGTTCAACCACCCTTTTTCCAGGTCTGGCATCCATTTGGTCAGATGATTCAAATATATTAGGTCATTAGTTGTACGGTTAGCTTCCACTTATTCAGTCCTTCCACTGTTTCTTCTTTCATTGGCTTCTGACGGATGCTTTCGCAAGCATCCATGATACATGGCACCAACACCCACATGGCATGATGTGGTCACCGCAATCTCTTTATGTGATTTGCTACTCGACCTCCAAACATGGAAACTGCGAAGGACTTCTGCGTCACTTCTGCGTCCATACTTTGGAGATTAAAACTTGAAGCCTCAGCATTTTTTTTCTTGGTAGGCGGCGTCCGCTTGACGGTCGCTTCCGAAGGGAGGTTGGTGATTTTTTTCATGCTGCGAACATCCAGACGTGGAAGTTGGTGCTATTGTTTTGGCAGATCGATATCGCCAAGCGCTCACCGGACACCTGATTTTTCAGTCACAATAGCCTCCAGTCTGCTCATGCTCACATTCGTTGTCCTAGACTGGGGTCGGCGAATTCGGGTGCTGGAATGTTTCATATGTTTCTATAGTATATTATATAGTCTGTGTGTTTAAAATGCGTTTATGTTGGACATTTCTGAGAGATGTCTTGCACCCAAGCCCCGAAAGGGCATGCCAGTCCCAAGTCATGGGTCGCCAGACACTTGATGACTTGTGACAACTCTGAATCAGGTGCAAAGCCGCTGCGAACTGAACCTCCAGCAGCACATGGAGCAGGTGCAGCGATTGTTCAATTCCTGTTGCTCAAACGTCCAGACTTGTCAACTCAGAACGAGAGCCACGTGTGACCACGAAAGCGAACCGACGGTTGCGAGTTTGGTGTATACCTAGCATGCTCTGAACACAGATAGTCAGATAGTAGATGATAATAGTCATCCATGGCTGAATACAAATGAGACAGCTGGGCCCTGAGCCCAGACGAACCCGATGAAGGCAGTCATACACACGTTCTTTGGGAGAACATGCCATGTCGGTTTCTTTTTGAGGCAATCCCTTTGATCCCGCATGGTTTCAAGATGTTTCAAGTACTGTGGTGGAGTGGCAACCACGGTTGACTGCCGTCTTCCCGTCGAGTCGAGACGCTGCTGACTGGGCCGGTCCCGTTCGTTCGGACGACCAGGGGAATCCCCGCCTCCCGAGTCGGCTTTCGTGTCACTTCATGGTTCATGTTGAGATCCGTTTCATGTGTCCGTGAGTGGTTTGAAGGAATTTGCAACAAGTTGAAGCCCGATAGTCTTTGGTTGTCTTTAGGTATTTGGCAAACAACAGAAACAAGATGAAACAAGTAAGATGCAGGGGCCAGGGGCCAAATTGAATTCATAAGGAACATCGAATCACTATAAGTGTATTCTTGGGACGGTCAAACAAAAAGATTGACTGCCAGCTCATCCGATGGCACCGAGACATATTCTATAATTTTATTGTTTGTTTCTGAACAAATCGTTCCCCTAACATGATGAACTTCACAAGGTGGGACTAGGTCCTATAAGGCCTCCAGGCGCGGCCCGACAGGTGAATCTCAACGCTGCCTTCGCCTCGCGGAGTAGCGCCAACAAGTCGTACATCGGTGTGATTCATTGCAACGAGGACCGGCGCCACGTCGACTCACGGTGCACGTCGACTCACGTCCACCGTGGTTTCTTTTCACAAAAGGTAGCATTAGCTACCTGAGTTCTATCTTGCGTAAGCAAGGGGGTCGCATCGTTGAAAGTCCTTGATTTTTGGATTTAAGTCTAGTGATGATTCTATTCGTTGGGGGTGCCCCCCTCCGGCGGTTCACTCCCACTGTGGGGCATCAGGATCACCATCATACATGAGATGATGTTTGGCAAGGTTTCTTTTATCTAATTGAATTTTGGTCAGGTGGTTTAAAGAGACCCAAAACAGAGGAAAGAGACATATGGCATCATCATGGCATCATCATGGATGAGGAGAAAAACATGACGTGGAGATATGATCTCCGCGCTTCTTCGAATATTTTGTGGAGTGCAGAAAGGAAGAAGTGAAGGAAGAGATTCAACTGCCACTGTTGGCATCATTATAGATGAGCCCTACCTTTTGTTCACCCCTCCTCAAGTGTTTGGTTGGAGGATCATCCCGGATGTCCACCGATGTCCACCGTGTGCAAGGTAGTATATTAGATGTGGGAGTCACACAGGTGGTCCAGACATACTTGGTTGGGTGAGGTTGGGAAGGTTATATTAATATATATATATAATTGGACATATTGAATAATTCATTATATAGCATTACAGTAAATACAAATACAGCTAGATACATACGTACATATTAAAGGTCGAGCGATTGGATTGAGGAACCCATCAGATCGAGGAACCCCGAACCAGTGGGAACGAGTAGACAATCGAAGATGCCAAATAATGACCTGTCGATTCGTGCAACCTTTTTCCACTGAGGTTTTTGACACTTGGATCGCCGGGAAGATACCCCTTGAAGACAGTTCTGCGCATGCTTTAGATGTCCACAATGTGTACAAGCTTGACCCACATCCATGTGGCTGACTATGTCAACACTTGACCAAGAGTGCTGAGAATCGTTAACTGCCTAAACTGACAGATGGAGAGACAGAGGTTTGCGTTTCCTCCAGCATTGTTTGTCAGGATACTATGATTCCTTCTGAAGTTGCTTGGCCTGAACATTGCCGCAGTGTGTGCGAGGGCGTTGAGCTGTTTGGCTTGGTTGTTCACACTGGCAACCAAGGATCACCAAGGGTTTCTTTTGGTTTTTACTGATTACTGTGGTGAAGGGGTACCCGCTTCAACTGAGATTTTGCATGGCCCCCAAAACACTAATCAAAGTGGAATTCCATCACAAGGGCAGGTGCATCATTTGCTCCGCATCCAGCCCCGCCAACCTTTGTCCGACGGCCATGCCGACGCATCTTGGACGCATCCAGCCAACGAACGAGGCCCAGCAAATCGAGGAATTGAAGGCATCTGCGGCTTGGCTGAGCGGATATGGGTGGCCACAAAGCTTTATTCAAGACACTAGCCAGTACTGGATACATTTGCTTCGGAATGTTCGTTTCGCGCTGCACAAATCAGAAGCCATGGGTGTGTTTCCTGGTCCAATGGGTGTGCTGGTTCGGAGCTGTGATGGAATTGCCCCTTCATCGACTGGGTGGCAGACAGATTGGCCAGATGTTCCAAGTCTCACCTTGGAGTCCGGTCCAAATTGCGGCCGTTTCCAGATGTTTGGATCCAGAAGGAGGTGTTAGTAAAGGAACTGGTCACTACTTGTCCAGGGTCAGACCGGTGTTTTGATGTGCCAGCAGTTGCTTGAAACCGAGTGGTCGGGCCGAGCGGCTTGGGGGTGAAATGAGGGTTCCGGTGAACCAGGAAGGTGAACGAAGCAGATCTTAGCAGATTGTGAGAACAAATGCAATCAATATATAGTACTGTATACTATAGTCATAATATAGTATACTAGTCCATGTTACCTTCAGTTGCCATCACCTGCATGCATGTTGTGGACATTGTTCTACTCCTTGGCCACGATCCACGGTTTACTCATGGCAACGGGCGCAGGCAGAACTCGGGGTTCGCGCTTCGAGGGCCCGCTTATTCGCGGTACGTGCCGCCGAGGTGAGGGAACACTTGAGCGCTGACTCGCTGCTCTTGATGCTTGGACATCTGAGGAGGGAGCGATTTAGGCCAAATCGTCTAATCCGACCCATTTGACTTGGGCGAAGTCCGAACCACCGCGTTTTCTTCCTTTTCCGCAAGTTTTCAGGACAGAGAGACGTCGTTGAGTTTGGGACACCGGGGCCGTGACGGTTTCAACTTCGCTGATGATCGAGCGAAGTCAGTAGAGAGACGTCACACACCCAGAAGCGGCATCACTTCGGGTCCTGAACCTGAGAAACCTTGGCTCCGAGGTTACAAGCCTCATTGAGGTTCTTATTGTTTTGTACCTTTCAAAGATACTCATGAGGTCGATGTACGCGTCCGGACGCCGGAGGCCTGACTCATTTCTGGATCACTTTCAGGTGCCCACTCTTTTTTTAGCGGCCTCCGGACTCCGTTCTTTTCAGGGGCAGGTTCCTTATAGCTATTTATAGTTCCTTATAGCTCAGGGGCAGGTTCCTTATAGCTCTTCTTCCTTATAGCTCTTAAATAGCTCTAATAGCGCAGTTTTGGGTGACCAAACTGCGCGTCACCGAAGAACGCGTGGAACCTAAGTGAGCAACGTTTGTTCTGTGGGCGGCACCACCATGGAATCTAGCTGCCTAGGTCGTCTTAAGAACTTCACAACCCATGGAACCTGGATTTGAGGACCTGAAGTACGTCGAGGGCTTCCGTCCCGCATTTGAACAAAACCTGACGATTCAATCCCAACTCATGTGCATGACATGATTTGTGATTGAGCAACACAAATCCAACTAGAACATACTATAGAAACATATTCATTGGATTTCATCAGCAGCGTCCATGCACCGTGAATCCTCCAAGTCATTGTCAGGTTGCAGAGGTCGCTGCAAGAGGCAAAGCGAATGTAGCAACTGCAACAAAGCAGCGGATAGCATACGATCATTCCACCCTGCTGTCCCCAATTTGTCCGCCCCCAAGGAATTGGACCTCCATCATGCAGCCAGACAAGCAGCTATGTGACAATGCACGGCGTGCCTTGCATCTCTTGAAGACGCAGGAGTATCAACAGAGCCTTCATTTGCTGATATCAATTCCATTTGTTTTTTTTTTTCCCTCCCAACCCATCAACCCTACCAGGTGACTAGGACAGCGGGGTGGCCAAGCGGATGAATCGAATTGTTCTGACCTGAGCAACTCGATCTCATGCCTCGAAGTTTAGAGGGTTTGGCATAGCATGTCAAAGAGCTGGTTTGGGGCACCTTGGGCACCTTTGCACCTAGTACTGCGAGTACTGGTAGTCTGAAGTCTGAAAGAGATACTTTGAAGATGTTCACTCATGTTCACTCATCGAACCGATTCTATACTGTTCTTTTAATGCAATCATACGATTCTATACATTTGGCAGGCGTACACTTATTTGATCTTATCTGGAGGCTGTTCGAACATCGGATGGGTTTGGAGGCTTGAAAGCTTCTAGATGGTCCTCTCGTGTGTTTACGCACCTTTCGCACTTCAGGTTGCAAAATCTGCGTAGGCCCTTCTGAGGGTGGGACCCTGATCTCATAAAAGCAACTCGGATTTGATTCACCCCCCCAACTCAGGGAGGCAGTTCCAGGATGTTCAAAGACATGCAGCTAAGCGGATGCTTATTGCAAAGTCATCATTGCTCCTAAGGAATCTCTGCAACTTCTTCTCTGCGGCTTTGGATGTGGCTGTGGACTGCACAGCTGTAGGCTCATCTTTGGCAGCTTTGCCACATGACTGAAGGAGAGCTCCCGCCGTTTCAGGTTGGTAGAAGTTCCAGGTCGCCTGAAAGGGCGTGGCCCACAAGCGAACAGAAGGATACCAGGCTCGTGGTGCCAAGGTAGATCATGGTAGACCTGCCGACGTGGGTATTCAGTGCCCAGATGGTTTTGGTGGAATGACAACCATGAACAGGAAACCGCATGATTCCGCTCTAAGTCAATCATGACGGAGTTTTGGTCGGTCTGACTCTGTCAGAGAGGGCCATGGGACCTCAACAACAGTTCCATATCCTCACCTTTCGACCAGGTGAAGCTGGCATCAATGTACCACACCTTAGTGACTCACCAGGTCTGGTTGCCGATTCGGAGTAGGTGTAGCGAAAGAACAACTTGAAGTAGAGGATAGCATTGCAAGTCCGTGTAAGCGCTGTTTTGTTCAAGCTGATTTTTGCAACACTTGGTTGTCTTCTGCGAGCATTCCTCTCTGAAGAAGGCCATAGTGTCAGTTTGAGAACTTCATCTCCTTGTAACTTTGAGCTTCAGGTGTACGGGTAGCATGCTGTTAGACACTTCCTACGGCTCTAAATTTGACCTGCACTATTTTGCAATCCTTTCACAAACTGTAGCAAGGACGCTACTGGTGGCTCCTGCATCGCTGTTGGTACCAAGAAGCTACTAGTAGTTACTACTAACAAAGGGCATCGCTACTAGGAGCAAGAAGCTACTAGTAGCTCCTGGCATTACTACTATAGGAATAAGGACGCTACTAGGAACAAAGGGCATCACTACTATTAGCAAGCTCACAGTAAAGGCAACGAGCTACAACAAGCGGATGCAGCTATTAGCTGCATCGGATAGTTAAAAACCGAACGAATGGTTTCAGCTGTTTGGTTGCTGTGTTGGTTTCATCAAGTATCAAATATGTACTGTGGTTTCAGAGTAGATGGCACAGACCCCAAGATGTGTTTTAGATGGGGATGGGGGTCCATCTAAACCACCGACATTGGGGTCTGGGCCATCTACTCTCAATCCTCTGTAATTCCATCTGTCCGCGGGTGTTCTGAATTGGACCCGTGAGAGAAACATCCCAGACTGTAGACGGAGTGGTGCTAGCAGCCCTGCTGTACTAGCTGTGCCCCACCAGGTAGCCGGTCTTGCTAAGAGCGAGGCGAGTGAGGCATGACTTTCCAGAGAGTCATGAAGTCATGACGGGAAAAAAAGGTCGCAGCACATGCTCCATGAGCATGACAAACTCAAACAAGTTCCTCAGCCTGCAACCTTTTGAGGTGTATGAATGCATTGATTTGACTCTCTGGGATGAGCTTAGAATTTGATGAACCTCTAAGTGGGAGGAACATCCAGCTGAGATGGGGAAAGCACATGCCTTGCATCGGATTGGGTCTTTTTGGGCGTCTGACAAGCCCCCGCATCCCACGCAACTCCCCGCCGTGGGGCTGAAAGAATCAAGCAGCTCCACGTCATGCTCCACGTGCTTCATCTCGGCCCCGTGTTGCATCTTCAAGGGATTGCAGCTTTCAGAAATTGGTCGAGAGGACCGACAAACTCGCACGATCCATCCCATGAAAAGGCCCGTCGACGGGTGGTCTGGGCCCTCCTATATATACCTGGACCCCGAAAAGATGTCTTTTCTTTCCCGTGCGCAAGAAACATGACGCAGACAGATGCAGCAAGTTCACAACAGAAGCATATATGACACCAAAATGACGCAGGCCGCAGAAGTGACAAGAAACATCGGAGAAGTAACACAAATTGATATCATACTTGTTTGTTGATTTTTTTGAGCTTCACCTGAAGACTGCCCCCACCGGAAAAAAATACGTCTTTTGCTGTCTCTAGGCATATATTATAGTTATGTGATCATTTCTGTGGATTCATGATGATTCATGACTTTCTCGACTCCCCACTTTCCCCACTTGGGCACCTTTACTATTGTTGAGATCGGCTACTCAGTTGCCTATGGAAAATTGATGAAAATGGTGGACAATGAGCCCGTGGAAGACTAGTCTTCTACTTATGGGTACCTGTATTAAGAGGATCGCAGTGAGACTCTCGACTCCATATTTGTTGCCGGGTGCTCATGCCATGCTCATGAGTGCCAGGGGCTCTTGCGCTTTGGTCATGTCGGGCTTGTTCTTTAAAGCGTTGCGCCAGGGACAAGGAAATCCTGCTCAACTGTCAGGAACAGGCGGAAAACGATGCTAAAAGCAAAAAAAGATAAGTTTTTTCTGGAGGAGTTGGGCCCGGGAATTGAGAGAACTGTTTTGTGGGAATCGATATCATTAGACTTGAATGAACGGATGTGCAACATGTTGCAGACAAAACAGGTGTACGACTGGTGATTCCTCACCACATAGGTTACAATAATTGAGCTCGTCAGAACATGATCGCCTTGGAGTGCGCCTGTCCTTTTGATATCTAAGTTCCATCTACATGTGCTTAGCATATTCTACGACTCATCAATGAGCACAGATATCCAGAGAGCTGAGATGGACTTGCTTGTCGGAAGGCAGGACAAGAGGGCTTTCAGATGCTTTCAGTGACATATCAACTGCAGGCTGCCATCTTTGGAATCCAGAAGCAAGCACGAGTAAGTGATGAAGGATTTCAATGTCAGGATGAATACCCCACTCTGGAAGTCTGAAGAGTATTTCAATTTCCAAAGAGTCAGCCAATATATTGGCACCTCATCCTCTCATATATATATATCAATATTATCAACATGAGAAGGGTTGATGAAGTGGGGTTGAACCAGGGTTTCACTCAAAAACAGGAACTACTAGCCCGAAATCCTCGTCGATTCCTCAATTCGAGGTAAAACAGTAAGAGACATTTATTTGACGTTCTATAAGAGGATCTCTCCATCTCCCCGGTTGAATCCGTTTGTATAATCTATGCCCTCGCAATACACAACCGATACGCAGGGACCGTGCCTCTTTCCCCTTCAGATGTCTCCAAATCATCCCTTCGTGGACTCTCTCCGACCCAGGTCCATTGGCGGTAGCCTTCCTTCCCTCTGCGGAGGTCGGGTCCTCACGCCAGACGAGAAGTGGATGGTTGTTTTGCAACCACGCGTTAGACAAGGGAGAAGACGATTGATGTCAGACAATTCCGAGGTCATATATGTTGACAACATGGTAAATGCACTGATGTACCATATGCCCCATTAATTTGATGTAGTCCAGTCCTTCAATTTGTGTACAGTTTGACATTTTATAGAACAATTCTTCAAGTTTATTTGTTGTACAGTATTCATTACGGTGTACCCGGCATACAACCTTCGTGTTTGACAAGCAACATACTTGCAATCAACACATCTTCCTGTGGTGATTGTCCCAAACTGAAATAGTGAAAGTGACACCTCATTTGATGGGCATGGAATGCTTGCAGCTGCTGCTTGTTCCATAGATCTTGTTCAACAGGTTCAACACCAATCTTCCAGATTGCAGGACAACGTGGAGACAGACACCTTAGTACTCTATCCGATATGTTTTGAGTCTATCCGAGACAGATGCGCCAAGCTT
Organism: Durusdinium trenchii; assembly: GCA_963970005.1. Lineage (NCBI taxonomy): Eukaryota > Dinophyceae > Suessiales > Symbiodiniaceae > Durusdinium > Durusdinium trenchii. Next base: position 981,798 of record CAXAMN010006780.1, read on the forward strand.
CTGCTTCGGGTTCCAAGTGCAGTGCATCACGTGCGGCAGGCGATGGTGAGGAGTGCCCAGATGCCTTTGAACTGGCGCCTTAACACTTCACGGCCCTGCCAGGGACTCCCAGTCGCTCGCTGGTCTTGCGGAATGTGGCCTGCAAGGACTCTTTGCGCTAGTTACTTTGCACTGTATAAAGATCAAACTTGTGCTTCGAGTTGATGGAAGGATGTGCTGGCTACAAGTTGTGTCCTGATGGAAAGCATCATGAAACTGGATTTGTAACTTGTAACATGTTAATCCATCAACATATCCCTTGCCATCAGTAATGTTTTGGTAGGTGGTGGACGGGACCACCCAACTATGGTAAGCTAATGTAAGGTATATCCCCCCATGATGAACGTCTACGTACCACCAACAATGGGCCCGGCGGCGAGCATAGGAAATAGAGACGCCTGGGCGCAGCCGCACCGGGGCTCCGGGTCTAGGTGTGGGGACAGGGCTGTTGGAGCCAGCACCAATTACTGTTTGGAGTGAACTGGGTCATGTGAGAAGTGATGGAAAAAAACATCACTTGAGTATTAAGTATTGGGAAAATGTGTTTAGTAAACATGTCGATGGGCATCCCTTGTCCCACCACGGGTTTGGAGTGCTTCTGTGGTGCATGTGTTTCATGAATCGACCAACCTTCGCCAATCGACCAACTCGCATACCTTCAGCCTGGGAACCCCGAGGTCCTGCTTGGCAACCTGCGATCTACTGAACATGGCCAAGCTCGCAAGTTAGCATGCAATCCGATAGGAACAAAGGAGGTCAACACAACGTCTGAAAAAAAAAAGAAAACACCTCAATCCCACCACGTTTGCAGGATACATCGCCAGGGTGTGGGTGAAGTATGGTGAAGTCATGAATTCCTTGCTGGCGATTCTGGTCATTGTTACATTGGGTGGTTCTGTACATTGGCGTTCCAGGCTTTGAGTGATTTCGAGGTTCCACCTGGCGTTAGGCTCAAAGGACTGCAAAGGTTCCAATTCCTCGGAAGAGATGACGAAGGTTCACCTCATCGAGAGGTATTCCCACCACCGTTGTCATTGCAGTGAATCTGAAGACCAGTTATTCTCCATTTCTCCAAGTTCTTTCTAACTGGTAATTTTGATATCTATATCTAATAATTGGATTTGTAATATTGTCTAAAGTCTCCAATTTTCTCCAATTTAGATGTTTTTCTAACTGGCGGCCCTTCGTCAAGATGGCCCTTCCTTCCCAGCTTGGACATGCAACTCCACCCTGTGAGGCAGAGGTTTGTCAAAGCACCATGCGCCAATTCCAAGAACTGCCAACTACTCAGACCAAATACTCGGACCAAATACTGCCATTGCTCTTGGAATCTCACCCAAATACTCAGACCTGGATTTTTTCTGCCGGTGAACTTCTTCGGTGGCAGCAGTTGGTGCCCGGCAGTTGGGTCAATTCTGGGATACGTGTGAAGAGGCACCCCGTCTGAAGGGGCTCATGTTTCTTAGTGTGCATGTTGTGCAGAGTATTCATTATTGGGGCTGCTGCCATTGCATGTCATTACAACGTATCGGGAGCTTCCTATTGACCTTTGCTCAGTGCTCTACAAGAAAACCGCTGACTTGTTGCTTGCTTGGCCATAGAACATCCATGCAGAAAAGCTGAGCATTTGCTTCGCTCAGCATGGACAGGTTGTGAGGAGCATCACTTTGTTTTGACCGGCTGAGTCGATTGTTCCGACACAAATGCCAATATCAGGGGCAGAAGAGGACGCTCCAGTGTAGATGGCCCCATTGTGAGTGATAAAGTGAGCTGGACATTGGTTTTTGCTGAAGGCTTCAAGTGCGCATTCTACTGGTACAGTGGGTCCAAGGGATGTGTATTTTTCCGTCTACTATTGGCCTATATACTGATGTTTCTCACTTCCAAGGCTTTGTCAAGGCACCTTTGCAAATCCATTGGTCTACTATTGGTCTTGCGAAAAAGGTAGCAGCGGCACCCGAAGTCCGCAAACACGAAAACAAGAGGGCGCACTGAAGCGCCGCGGCCGCGCCTTTTGCAAGGCAACTGCCCTCCCAGTCTTGAGAGGGAACGACGGTAAGTGAAGGTCGAAAACAGTTCGAACTGCCGAAACACAAGTGCACAGCGTGAACTTTACAGGTCTACTATTGTGCAAAGTCCACTGGCCTCGTCACTTCTGATGTTTCTCACTTCCAACCTTTCGGTCGCCCGCCTTTCAAGCGGCCCAAATCGTCTTTGGGGCGGTTCCGCGCGCTCACGCAGTTCTCGGTCCAGAGATCGTCACGAGCGAGTGACGAATTGATTCACTGTGGCCATGAGGAGGAGGACCTCGCCGTCGGTGCTTTGAACAGCCTTTGAACTTTTTGGGTTGAACTCTAGATCAAGAGCTGACAGTCAGATATTGAAATTCGTTTGGCATCTAGGGACTGCCTATGACATGTTCGGCCCAAGTCCTCTTGGCGCGGTGCAGTGCGACTGCGGGTAGCCCTGGGGATCCAACGGAAGCTTCTGATCTTTCTGCGCTGCAGAATGTCACACCAAAGCTGTATCTTCAGTGTGGGACATCACCTAGCAATCACAACATGACATGTACTATGATAAACATATATATATAATAGTAATAATAACAATAATATATAATATATATAGGTGGTGTGGCATGGTATTCCAGCCACAACAAAGGATGCTATACCGGCTACCGTACCATAAGTATCGAACTGATTGTATGTTGTACACGTCGTGGTCCACAATGAATGTGACCCACAAAGAAACATGTAATGGAACGAGCCATGGAACATGGACTCCCACACTTGCCCCAAAAGCCTATAGCCTCACTACATCGCCACTGATTCATCGGGCTGAACAAGTAGCCAATGGACTTGCATTAGCGCTATTTGTGGAGAAAGACCTAGTCTGGTTTTGTTTTGGTGGCTGTGGTATTGCACAGGAACCTAATACCTTCCAATTATTTGCAAGTCTGTCAAGCAAAGTTTAAGGTCTATTTGAAGTACTACACTTCAGAACATTGGATTCCTAGGATGATTTCAACCTGCGATCGTCGCTACTATATGATGATTTCCAAAACTGTCGCCATGAGAGTTGGTTTCGAATGGTGCGACGAGAAAACCGTGTGACTTGAACGTGTGTTCCATCATCTCTTTTGCTTAGTCAGTGGGCTTTCAACGACATAGGCTTTGGTGCATTTGACATCATGTGACAATTCTTTGACCTTTGAGCTGTCAGGAGACGACCATGCGTTGAACCAAAATCCAGAGACTTCCCCTGCGGTGATCTCGCTATTTCTTCCACCCCTGCGTGGTGCACCCATGCGAAGCCGGTTTCGCCTCCTTCCAGCGTGTTGGTATCATCATCCATCACCAGTGGTCCTCGGTCCATCGAAGAGGGTATATGCAGTGTTTGTATGTGTTTGCAGGTGTTCCCATAAGCAAATGACACGAAGCTTACAGGTGTTCCCTGAATCAAAGGCTTTTTGGTTTGGTGGAGACTTCCTTGCAATGGAAAGAGCCCAATATCTTTGGACATGCAGCATGACATGCAAGGCAGTTTTGATCAACACCCGTGGTTGTGGATGGGCTCAAAGCTCGTAGACAATTCAGTTGAACAACATTGAAGGAACCACGAAGTCTACGAAGTCTATTTGGACAGTCTTTCGAAGTCTAATAGACGAGCCGTAGACAGGAGTGGATGGGAGTTCTGTGAAAAGTAGAGGTGCCAACTCAAGAGACCTATCTATGATCTACACGCGGCCCATGCAAACATGGATACTGCCTTCCAGCACTCAAGCGATTTTTCCGTTGTGATGTGTCTCACGAATCCCAGTCTCCAGAGGTCCAGAAGCATTATATAGCATAGCATTTCTCAATGTTCAAGCAATGTCCAGCACCTTTCAACAAGGATCTTGGACTTTGAATCTCCCGCTTTGTGTGGCATGTCTCAGCTCCCCCACCCATGGGGAAAGGGAAGATGTTCTCCAGAAACCCAAAGACCAGGACCACCAGGACCATACTCACAATTAGCCAGACATGTTGGGTCACTGGAAGGAAGTCAGAGACCACCACGAGCTTGAACAAACATTGGGACACCGATAGACTAGCCAAGTGGTCCCAAGGGGATCAATGGTGGATCTCTTTGAGGACCACTCGACTGCCACCGTCCGGTGAAGATGGGTGCGTCCGACGTCCATGGTACCATGAGGGAAACGCCGAACTGAAGCGAACACGTCGATGTAACCCCAACTGTTGGATATTTGAAACGACTGGAAGACCAGCTGTGGCTGTGCTCGCGCCACGCTCGCGCCATGAAGAGCTCATGGCTTTCGAAAGCTGCTTCCATGGCGCAAGCTGCGCAAGAAGCTGCCAAGGAGGCAAAGAGCAGGGGCGGCCGTCCGGATGGTGTGTCTTTGTTTCATTCTGTGTTTTTGTGGGGATTTCCAATCAAAATCAAGTGCCAAGCTTGGAGTTTTGGGGGACCTGTTTGGAGAATTGGAGAACTGCCACGCACTCAGCTAATAATGTAACCTTTTCAAAGCAAATCCAAGAAGCCTTATCCAGCCACAACTCCTTATGCAGTGGGAGGACGGGGGATCAAAAGGGGCTGATCAAGAAGGGCCAGTTCGTCCACTTGGAAGCTTCAACACTTCGTCCACTGATCAGTGCGGCCAGGGGTTCTTTTGGTTCACCTGAGTGAGGCGAATGACACCAGTGAGACCGGTGAGACCCTTCAACTCTTCGGCCCGAACTTCGTGCCGGATCGGTGGGAGAGGACGGCACCGTGCCGTCGCTTGATCATCACCAGCGGTGCGGTTTTGAAACCGCTGCTATCAACTACTGCGAACCAAACTGGCACAAGACCAGCAGGATCAACGATCGAGAAGTATGATTTCACACTTCCGGGAAGGGAAGAAAGGCAATGAAATGATATGAAAGGCAAGGTTGCAGACCATTTCAGAACACTATCTAAGGTGGAATGAGTCTATCTAGAGTCCAATCAGTTCAGAGTCGACGCTGAACGGACCTGTCGATGTGGGTCGAGTGGAGGCCGCAGAGAAGGCAGCCAAAGAAGCTGCAAAGCTACAGAAGGAAGCCACGGCAGCAGCAGGGGAACCCAGAGCTGTCCACTCTTCAGTGGGCTTGGCTCCAAAAGTGACTGAGAAGATAAAAGTATAACTAACTTAAACTTGTTTGAGCAATGTCTCTACCGCCAACAACTGGGCTTTATTCGAGAATATCCACTGTGAAGACCAGATAGCAAGCTTTTGAGAGGCTATGCTGCCTATGCCCCCTCGTTCTCAATTTTCACAAAGTACAGAATGCTTTGCTCAAGATCAAATACCGTTTGGCATGCACTGGCATCTTTGAAATGCACTGGATCGCGTGCCCTGCGGTTTGCACGCGGTCGCAAAACTTTCATCAGAAAGGCAAACATGCGCCAGCAGGCGAAACGCGCCAGTGGGCGACACTTCGTTGCTACGCAATACCCTCAGCCTTGGACATGGCCTCCCATCAGTCGAATGAGCGAAAAAAGAACGGAGAAAAGGGTAGGCCAGATTTCTGGCATTTGATGACCTTTGATCATTTGGTGGTGTCATTGCCATAGGGGCACTTGGAAGTGTCGTTTCAAAGTACCTGCGCCTGGCACCTAAGAGATGAAATTCTTATGTCGCCTAGCTCATCCATGATTGGAGTGGGTGCTTTGTCGCAGATGGAATGGAAGGCTTGCTTTAGTTCACAACTCCTAAAGCTGAAGGCTGCCTTGCTAAAGGCCCAACTAGGGGCAACCACAAAAAGAACATCAGGCATTAGAGCCTGACGTGCATCATGGTTGCCTCGTGAGCAGCGGGAGATCAAAGCACGTCAGAACGCATTCTCAGAATTATCTTGCTGCAGATGATAAACAACTAAACAACTCAATACTCGTACAACTTACATGAACTTACTAAGACTTACTATACATATTCAAATAGCATTTCATTCCCGCCTTCGCACTGAGCACCTCACCTCTTAATTATGGATTGTGTCGCACGATTCTGAGTAAAGCTCGGCCTGACTGGCGCCTTGCTTACTTAGGCCAGCGGTTGGGCTCAAGGTGCAGCCGCTTGATCAGGGATTAGGGGAGAAGTTGCTGGTAAGGAATCTATGGCAACCCCCCGGCACTACTGTGCATCTCTCATAAACCATAAATGACCATGACACTATTTCATTTGTTATTTGGAGGTACGGAGACAAAGCTTCGGGACATGTCCCAAGACCAAAATGCTTCCTGTGGGTATTCATTTCTTGATTCATAACATGCCATGTTTGTCCGGCCCTTTGCACCTTAGGTCACTTAGGTGTTAAAAGCGTGTTTTCCAGGCAGCCATCATCCGGAAGACAAGGTGATGTTGCCCGGCACCCGCTCACTAAAGAGGATCAACTAGTATAGTCAACATCGTGTTGCTGGTGAGTTGCTACACCTAAGCCAGCACCCACCCGTCATCAACATAAACATGGAAACCATCTGCAGACCATATTCCTCTACACTCCCAGTAGGTACTTGAAGCGATCATGGCTACCTGAATGGGCCGTCCTTTCTTTGGGCATGGTCTTTGCTTCCTCAACCAGCGACCAGCGCGGCCTCCGCGGTCGGCAGTTCTCAGGAATGGCTCCTGCAAGTGCCGGGCGACGCGGGCGACGCGGGCGACGCTTCTCGGGACCTTCGATTTGAGGCGACGCGACGACGGGAGGCGATGCGACGACAGGTCGATGGGACAGAAAATGACCGATGGTGAGGGGAAGAACTGCGACCGACGGTGACGAAATCCTGCACCGTCCTGGGGAGCTTCTGCATCTCCTTGGCTCATCTTGGCTCATTTATTCATTAATTGAGAGTCTGCTTGCAGAGCTGTACTTCCCGGAGAGTGATCATTGCATGATAGGTCCGATGTCATCCATCAGCAGGTCCAAGGACCTTAGCTAGATGTTGCAAGAGAACTTATCAATCCGTGTGAAAGCTGGCAAAAATCGTCGAAAACACACACTTTTCTCGATATGATATGAAATGCTGAGATTGGTCGAATGGGTGTGTTTGAAGGAGTCAACGAACAATGATGGGTAGACAAGATCTTGCAGAGGCTGTCTTCGTTGACAAGACTGCCGTCTCAGTGACGACGGTTCTTTTGGAATGAGTCAGGATGCTATTCTATAGTGGCAGCACTAGTGGCAGCATTTGGCCCAGATTGAATCCACATGATGCAAAAAGGAACACAGACCAACACAGGCACTCCAAATCGTGGAACATCGGGGCCGTTGTTTCTTTACGATGCCGGCCGTCTCCACGTCTCCACCGCCCATGACACCGCTCATGTCTTCGTTCGCTTCCGCTGCAGGAGGGGCCTCTGGGCTTTGAACTCGAAGGTGCACGAGTGGTGGCCATCGAAGCCGAGGCGAAGCGACTCCGATCGGCTCGCTGGACCGCGGATCGGCGAGCAGAAACGCGGAGGGTCCGGAACCCACCGGTCGTTCGCTTCACTGGTCGAACGGGTCGAACTGCGAATTGCGAATTGCGAATTGCGAGGTTCGCCAGGGTGGTGGAGCGTGATGAGACATGATGAAATGCATTGAAATTCATTGAGGTACCACTGTTTGGCTTTTACACAGCTGTAACCAAGCTGTGTGATCACTCACCTTGTGTGGGCATTTGTTATCGTCTATACAGGGAAGATGTGTTGCTCCAATTGCCTCCCATCGCCACATGGCCACTGGCTTATTCGGGGAACGGACACTACCGGGGTTAAGTCGTTTGGTCTTGGTCGTGTAGTAAGTCGTCTGGAAGACGCCTGGCTTTGCATGATCTGTGCTGCGATATACTTTTTGGAACTTTGTTGTCCCTGCAACCTGTAGATGAAACATGATATATATCCCTAGGCTTCAACGGCTAAGTTTAACTTGGACGTTATCGATGCACAAGTTTAACCAAGTAAACTTGTACGTTCTGCTATGCACAATTTTAACCAAGCGTGAATGTATCAAAGTAGATCTGTGGTGGAATAACCACAATTTTGTGGATGTCGTTTCAGACATGTTGGGATCAATACATGTCTTATGTCGAAAATGACAACTTTTATGATCTAATATCTGAGATTTCACTTGACTGAAAGAATATATTGTCATACCCACACCGGAAAGGGTGAGGCTTTATGAAGATCTCATTGAAAATCATGGAGCACTTGGACACATGAAAAAAAGGGGTAGCGTGAAATAGCGTGAAATCGGCGTGAAGTAGCGTGAATGCACAAGTTTACCCGTGAATGCACAAGTTTACCCGTGAAATTGGACCATGTTTCATGTTTTTGTGTTTGGTGACATGTGTCATCATTTTTGACATTACATGTAGAGTATTGAAGAGGTTTGGGGTGGCACACCAGACAAACACCAAAGTCGAGGCTGATGAAATGCAACTGACTGAGTACGTATCTGAGATTTTATGTCTCATCTCTGAGTTTCTGAAATAGTATTGTTGAAACTAAGGTCCCGGACTGATTTTGAAAGGTTTATTTAAAACGGGTTAAGAAACAGCCAAACTGAGCACAGGGTAAACTTAGGCGAGACGAAATGTCTTGACTAAACTTCGACGTGGGTAAAAGCACAAGTTTACTAGAGACGTTTGAAGTTGAGGGATATATATATATATATATATTATGATGAAGCTGTCTTTGTCGTATTGTGAACAGGCATAATTACGTTTGTTGAGGATGACCATGGGATCTGGATTGCCGCGACTTGCGCGGCACGAAACCGAAACCTCGTGAACACTTTAACATGTAACATATTGAACATGAATCTTAGCCTCACATCTTCCCCAAATTTCCAGATGTACGAGACGCGACTCATCTTAAAACTCATATTTACATTGAAGGACAAACGACTTCACAACACTACCTGGAGTAAGCGTGGGCCATGGTGATTCAACACCCCTAAGGCCCTAAACAACACTACCTGGAGTAAGCGTGGGCCATGGTGATTCAACACCCCTAAGGCCCTAAGAAATCAACACGAACATGATCCGTTTCGTCCCAGTGTAGACAAGGAAGTATGCAGTTTACTTCGTTTGGGCGGGTGGATGTGGTACATAGCGTGGCCATGGTGTTTCACTCGACTCTCCGGGTGACTTTTCAGTCTTGTAGCGTGCGCCGCTGCGGCCTGGTGACAGTCGGCGACCCCGGGTGACTAGTCACCCCAGCACGTTGAAAGGGCCAGCAATTGAGAACCTCGAGGAATCTATGAAAAGAGAAGAGATGCCCAAACATTTGTTGAATCATTGAAATCTGTTGAACCCTTTCGAAATCATTTTGGTACCAATTTCATGCAATTTTGACAATACATCATGATACAACTTAAAATCTTTTTGGAAGGCACGCTCCACTGGGCTCTCAATGCTTCTCCGCAAATTGTCCGGTGAGTTTGGCCCTTGGAGTCCTAACTGGGTCATTCCAGTTCGGCTCTGGGTTAAGTGAGGTTGGACGTCCCTGTGTCACTGAGCGATCAAAAACCAGCATCTTCTCGCCCAGCTACTTCCACCGCCCACCGCGCGGTCACCGTGGGCTGTGAAAGCGCCGTCGCCGTGGTTCATTCGCTCGTTGAATGCGGAAGCGGCGGAAGCAGGAAGCACTGGTCACCGTGCTTCTGCGCTACTAGATCCACTGTGTCACCGCGTAATCTATGACATGACGTCGTGTCGTAGACCGTAGTTCTTCCAAACTAGACAGAGTTTCATTGCTTGAGCGGCATCAGCTTTTTCTTTGTGTTTTCACTGTGCTGTACGTGTTTAAAGTTGAATTACTTGTGACCGGGTACGGTTTCTGACGAAGGTGCCTGTGGGGCGTTGTATAAGCCACAGACTGCATCGTTTGAGTCACGTCAGGTTTTGCATGGTTTTGGTTGCCATTCAAGACTAATTTCCCGCTAGAAGTGTGCACAGATGGCTTTCTTCTCAGTTCTCATTCAGAGTCAACCCGATGCGCTTTGCCAAGGGCTAGTGTAAGCCCAGAGAATTGCTAAGGGCTGGGCCTGCAAAAAACACATACAAAACATATGTTATATATATATAATTAACATATAGAGTGTTTCTCCCACGCCATCGCATCAGAACCATCCTGCGAATCTGACGTGTCGAAGTCGAAGAGCTACTGGATACAAGCCAACCATAGCAAACCCAAATCCATCAGGTTGATCTTCGACCAACTATTTTTACAATTTGTTTAAAACCTATCTTTACCTCAGGCCAATCAAACCATTTCGATCTTTGTCCAACAAACCTTTCCCAAGCTGTTCAAGTCACTCCCAAAACACTGTCCAAGCCGGCCCCGCTGGCCCCGTGGCCATTCACCACCGGTTCGCTCTGTGTCCAGGGCCAAGCGGACCGCTTGGGGCTGCGCATCGGGGACCGCTTACTGGCGGTCGACGACGATGTGATCCCTGCACCCCCACCCGAGGCGCGGTGCGCGCGCGGTTCGCTCCGTCCACGGAGCGAGGCGCGCGAAAGGACCACGGAGCACGTGAAGAGCCGGAATTGGGGGATGAAATATCTTGGGACCAGGCCAAGATGGTTTTCTAGGGCCAAGCTCCAAGCTTGATGTTTGATGCTTTTCCTATCTATTCCATTCAAGCAGTCTATATCTCACACATATTTTATACTATTTTATATATACCCTGCCAGCTTGGACCCCAACTTTTCCTCGGGTATGCGGAAAAAAAAACGGGTCTTGTAAAATTGTAAAAGTCTCGGGTTTCCCGGGAAAACCCTGGGTATTCTCTCAATCTGCCTGCTCAGGTAAAGTTGATTGAATTCCTTTGCATGCTGAACAATCCGTGTGATTATCCAATTGTTTTTTTCGTTCCATTTCGTTCCATCGATATGGTTTCTTGACACTTTATTGAATTTTATCGGGAAAGGTTCAAGTGTGAGGTAGAACCTGTGATTTCCCCGTGCTGAACCCGTGATTTACCCTTGCTTTTCAAACCCGTTAAACAAATCACGGGTTTGAGGTCAGATGCCGAACGACTTTTGGGTGCAAAAAAATGCAAATCTTCTGAACTGACACCCGTAGTCTCGATACTCAAACAAGACATTGCCACATCAGTATGCACGTACTCAAATCCAAAAAACGATGCAAAACCGCGGTTTCCAGTGAAAACCCCAATTATTTTGGAGAACCCTAGGTTTCTTCGGCAATTGTAAAGGTAGTTGGTATATATGTTGGTATTTTGGACCTTGGTTGCACTGTTCAGAGATAGTGAATGTACATGTCAGTTTTGGGAGCAAGTGTTAGTGCATTTTGCCGCCACTCTTGTACGTCCTATAGGACCGTCATGGCACTTGGGTCCAAGCAGCAACGATTGGTTGACATCGCATTGTTTGACAGAAACTTGGGATGCTGGCCAAAAACTCTAAACACCTTTTCCATTCACAATTTTTTTGCACTTGCCATATCTTGCCATATCTTGCCATCACTTGCCCAAGACCAAAAACATGCTATACTATGCTATACTGAATCACTTGCTGGCATTTTTCGTTGTTTCTCTCCTTCATTGCTTCTGTGTTTTCTTTTCCACCGTCTCCTCTCGACGTGCAGGATTCTCCTGCGGAGGCAGACCTTCGGGTGAAGCGCCTGATCCGGAGCCCTTGCTACAATCGGGACACGAGGAACGTCTAAGGACGGACAGAAGGACGGACAGAAGAGAGAGAGAGAGAGAGAGGTCTTTTTGGACCCAGATCGTTCACAGAAGAACAGACAAGAAGGTCAATCAGGAGTTGAATGGAGTTGATTTGTTGTTTTTTTAAATCATCCCTGGATTCGCATCGTGAAAGATTCGACATGCGGAAGTTTTTGGCCGACGTCGCCGACGCCTGAGGAAGTGGATCAAGAACAAGCCACGCCCCGTATCTGGGCGTCCAGTGTTTTGAAATGAAGAACAATAGTTGGTGTTGGCTTCAAGGCAATAAGACCGAGGGGAACCACTGATGTGGTTCACCAAACCCGGGGAAATGCCATAGCACACCAGTGTAATGCCATAGCAGATAGCATTTGCTGCCTTTGCAAGATAAGTGCTTTGCCCACAGCTCATGATGGGGTATTCAATTGAACTTCATTGGCGTCCTGGCTCCTAGTAGCGCTGCCAGAGCAGAACACTTTATCTTACATATGTTACAATCACACAGGCACATCCTGTGGGCTTGGGCTCCCCTGGCGTGGTGGCGCACCTGTTGATCAGAGGTGATGGTCAATATTGGTCAGAGGTGATGAAATGCGTAAGAAGCAGATTTTGGGGGTTGTCTAATTGGGAATCCCAGGCATGCAAATGGACACCGCTGGAAGGGGCTGGCACAGAAGCAAATATCTGCAAATCCCACATTCACGGGACAATTCACATCCACTATTGGAGATGGCTGGTTGCCGTTTGACAACTCAGAAGATCTCAGATCTATAGCGGTCGCATTTGGGGGTATGTGGTTTCCACGGCCTTACGATGGCACAACTCTAATTGATATAATTACTCAAAAAGGGATTCTTCAATGGGTGGAGCAACCATGAGTATCTAATGGGATCAGGTCGCAACATTCAACCAGCCCGCATCGAGGTGTCCTTGCGCTTCAGCATTGACCAGGGCAGCGTTCCCAATGCCAGTGGATCCCCAGGCGATCCACTGAGTGGTTCAAAGCAGTCATTTGGCCCGGGTGGATTTGTTCTCCAACTTTACCGCCACTCATAAATCAAACAACAATCACCCATTTATTGGGTATCAACATGTATCAACGATCTCACTCCTTTATCCTTTGTAAGTCTTATTCTTCATCTGGTTCGGGGGCCACACTGTTTTGGTTTGCTGCTCAGGTTTGGCATCATGTGCCAAAGTAGCATAAGTGCTGTCATTGTCCGAGAAGCCTCATATTGGATATATTGGTTTTGGGGGGTTTTTGTTTTATGATTGTGTTGCTGAAGGAAAAGAGCCGGAGTTTGTGGAGATTCCAGAATGCTGGGGTGATGAATTTGTGGGAGCACATGGTGAGAGTTCTTGAGCGGAAGCCATAGTTCTATAGTTTTATGTTTTGTTTCTATCTTGACCCAGGAGGTTAGTTTGGACTCAGCCTTTCGCCACCGGCAGTGAACCAGTTGAACTAATACTGCAAATATATATATATATACATACTATATATGTTTCGAATGTTAGTTTACAGCAAGCACATAGTCTATTATTGGTTTGTTAATCAGCATCCGCAAGAGAAAAGATAAGACCTGCAGCACTGCAGCCTCCCAGGGGACGCGCCGAGTGCAGAGCCAGAGGAGCAGAGAGGAGGCGGCCGCGGTGGGCAGTCACTCATGTTGATAACCAATTTTTTGAAGATAGCCATGAGGACTTTGGCAATACTTGCCTTACATCACCAGCACCTCAAAGTGTTGACTTTGAGATCCCTTGTGTCTTCAGTGGTGGTTGGTGCAGGCCTAAGACCCAT
>CAXAMN010006780.1:995334-1042164 GCA_963970005.1 Durusdinium trenchii
AAGGTTTGCGGCAGCTCACATGTACCACACCGGAATTCACACGATTCGTACATGTTATATACATCATTATTGTTTTCCGTAATTTTACTCAATGAAGTTTCTTGTGCTGTCCCTGAACACTAGTTTGCAACATGCGCACCGAAAGATGAACCAATGCTCCAACGTTACCATTGTGTTTGTGTTCGCCGGACCGAGGCTAACTCTGAGAATCTTGAACAAAAACAAACAACAAGCAAATGCACAAGCAATTCAAAAGAACAAGCAAATTAAACAGCAAAAGCAAAACATAAAAAGTAAACACACAAAACCGCAAATGAAAAGCAAAGGCCAAAAATGTAAATCCAAAAAGCAACAAAACAATTGAACAAGGACACCAAAAACACACACACTTGAGAAGGTTGCTCCGTGGAGCGCGATTTCAGGCTGCGTCGCGGTGTGCATTAGCACTTTAAGAGTAGTTACTGCATTAGCCGAATGCATTAGCACTTTACTGCAAAACAACGTATGAGACAGCGTTGAACTGACTTAGAAGCATCAATGAATGAAGATTAAAATTGCAGGTACAAGATACTGCGTCCAGTATCTCTTCCAACCGAACACCATAGCTTTGTTAGCACGGCTAGGTGAACGGCCGCCGTGCCCCCTGCTGCTGTACATTGGTCAGAAAAATCGTAGGGTAGGTTAGATAGAGTTAGGGTAGTGTCCTTGGAAGCAGGAGTGGACACACACAAAGAGCCGAATCGGCGCAACTAGACCGGATCAGAAAATACCAGTGTAATAAATAGTGGTAGGGCAGGACGTCGAAAAGGAACTTGTAGATTATAAATTATAAAATGAAGTGAAGGACTGCGAATCTGCCGGCGCATGGTCTTTTTCCTCGTGGCCGCAGCGCCGCGGCGCAGTGTTCTTTGGAATGACCTTTTGTCAAATAGAGCTGCATCAACTGCTGTGCTGTGGCAGGTGCGAGGTGCTGTGGGAATGTGTATTTTCGTAAAGTGTGGTGGCGTGACTGTAAGCCTGAAAGGCGTAGTCTGTGACTCCCCGCTGACTGCGGATCACGAATCTGCCAGGGATGTGTGGGGAGTAGAAAGAGTGACGGTTCTGTTGAGGGGATCGATCAGGAAACCGAGTAGATGGTCGTCGTCCACTGGCTCTATTTCGACTGGGTGTTCATAAAATTCGGGATGGGCCAGTGTGGTGATGGGGAGTGCTGATCTGTATTGTTCGTTGAGCAGGATATAGCGGTTGTCCACGTAGCGTGTGTTGAGCAGGTGAAGGCTGGGTTGGTGCAGAAAGGTGTGGTAGGTGGTTTGCCAGGTGTGTTCGATGAGCGTGATTGCAACGTTGCAGAGTGCTGGTGAAAGCTGACTACCAATGCCTGCTCCTTGAATTTGTTTGTAGTAAGTGTTACAGGCTTGAAAAATGCATGATTGAAGGGCTTGTTGTACAATCAGGGGGATGTGCTGAGTGTCGAGTGTGCGTTGTTGTGGGTGGTGAATGTAGTGTCGACCAATGTGGGAGTGTTGAATGGGATTGCCGGTGGATTGGACGTCAATGGTGATGGTGGTGGTTGCGTGTTGGGCTTTCCAGCGATTGCATAGGCTGATGACTGCGTCGACGAGACGTTGTTGAGGTACACTGTTGAAGAAGCCGACGAGGTCATCATTGATCGGTGTGAGGTGAATGTCGTCGGGTGTTGTCTGGAAGTGGTTGTGAAGGTGTTGCCATAGGTTGGGGATGGAAAGTTGGCCTGGATGTTGAGGCAGAAGATGAAGAAGCATAATGTCCAAGGCCTTGGAGGTGGCCCGCAACAGTGTGCCTGCTATAGATTTGAAGTAGCTGATGACTGTTCTTCCTTTTCGCCATGACTTCTTTTGTTTGAGGAAGACTACTCCGTGTGGTGTGTGGAATTGTTTGCGGAAACCCCATGGGTAAGCTCGTCGTATGTTGGCGGGGAAAGATTGAGTGAGCAGTTGGTGGAGTTGTTGGGCCGTGAGGTCTGGTAGTGGTAGAAAAAGTTGTGGTGTGTTCCAAGTGCAAAAAAATACGCACTGAAAAGCTAAAAAAGAACATCCAAAAGCAAACAAATGAACACGCACAATCACAAAAAGGCACATCCAAAAAGCACATGAAAAGGCAAAGGCAAACAAATAAACCCTAAAAGGAACAAAGAACAACTATTAATTGTCAATATAAGTTCAAACAGCAAATGAAACAACAACACCCCCCCAAAAGTTAATAAAGCATCAAAAAGGAAGAAACACATGAACCAACAAAAACAATGAAAGAAACAAACGCAAATACATTATACATGTCAAAAACAACACAGAAACATGATAAAACACATGCCATATCAAAACAAAAAAGAGAAGACACACACTTTGACAATTGTATTCAGTTAACTCAGTTCCCAAGCTGAGAAGGAAGGTGATGGAACAGCAAGGCGAAAAGGTCCGGTGACTTGAAATGTTGAAAATTGTTTCACTCGCGCGGCCGAAATGCGGTGCACAGGTTGCTGAAAGGTGCGGTGGGCAACCTGTTTAGGGGAAGGAAGACATGAAACACCATGAAACAAACCAAAGGAGTGGACAGCGTGAGCAACAGTTTCTTTGCAGGTACACGGTCAGACGTCTCTGACCGCATCCACCGAGCAAGCATAGCTTTGTTAGCCAGCGTTTGCTTGTCGGCCGCTGGGTCCCTGCCTGTGGAACTGGGGTGGAGAATTGGCGGTAAGAAACCCTTTGCCCAGGGGTGGACACACACACACACACGCACAGCAAGTGCAAAGAGCAACGGAGACAGCAGACAGCCAAATGAACAAACAAATATGCCAAGTCTTAGGTTAACTTAGTACTACAACCTATAATAACAATAGCCACTAAGTTCCAACAAAGCCGTGCAAAGAAAGCAAATCAGCTTGTTTCATGACGCAAAAAAATAAAGAGAACCGACGCACATGACAATTGCCAACGCATGGCAAAACCGACGTAACATAAAAACCACGCGATGGGATGGGCAGTAGCACAGCGAGGTTACGTAAAACCTTCAAAACCGACGTTGAAAACCCATCCGATGTTTTGCTTTTTCAGGGCTGCTAACGCAGGGAAGACAGACGCGCAGTGTTTGGCTTGTTTGGCTTCTGCATATGTGGCTGGTCGTCCTATTGGTTCGCATATTTTTTCGTTTTTGCTGCTTTTGCCATTTGGTGCCTTTCGGGGTGGCCCGGGCCTAGGGCGGGGATCTCTCACCCCCGCGTATTTGGTGTCCTGCCGGGGGCTGGGTTGGCCGCTTGCCTCGGGGCGCACGGGTAGGAGTGGCTGTGCTAGGCCTAGCTAAGGGCCTACAGAGGAAGGAGGCAACGGGGCTAGAGGCCCAGCGCCAGGCAGCTGGGTAGCAAGAGCAGTGTGCTTCTGACCTCTGTGGCATGTTGTTTGGGGGCCAGAAAACAAGCTAGTAGCGGCTAGCTAGCGGCTAGCTGCGCCCATCACTTGGCCTATTAAAAGGGGCGCAGCGGTGTTTGTGTGTGCGTGTGTGTCTTTTTGTCGTTGCCGTCACTGTTGTTGTTGGATCAAGTGGAAATCTTATCTAATCATCTAATCTAATCAACCAAACTTAACAATGGCCAATCCGATAGAAACATAGTGACATAACGCGTGTTGTTGTGTGTTTGTGATTGCTGATTGCTTGTTTTTGATGTATGTTTGTTGAATTTGGTTCTACTTAGCTGATTGAGATAGTTCCTTGGGTCTTAGTTTTGTTTGTTTTTTTGTTTATTAGTACGGGTAATAGGCTTTTGGATTGTTGACTTTGCTGTTTGTTTCTTACTTTCATTGATACTTGCCTTGGTTGTTCATAATGTGTTGTTTTTCTCAGGTGCTCTTTTGCTGCTTTTGCACTGTTTGTTGTTTTCTTTTGACTGGTTTTTTTGTGCTTAAATCTGTTTGTTGTTTTTTGCTACAGTTTGGTCTGTTTGTCTGTGGATTTGTTTTCTATGTGTGTTTTTGCTTGTTGGATTAATTGTTCTTTGCAAGTGTTGTTTTTCATGTATTTTTTGAATTTAACTCATTTGCGTTACGTGTTTTTATTTGTTTTGTTCCACTTGTGTTGTTTGCTTGTTTGCTTGTTCATTTGTTTTGTGCCTTTTTACAATTTATTATTTGCTGTTTTTTGTTCATTTTAATTGTTCATCCGTTTTTTGTTTATGAATTGTGAATTTGTGTTGTGTGCCGTTAAGTGTCCGATGCTTGTTGTTGCTTTGAGATTTGTTATGTTTGGTCTTGTGTTCTGAAGTGTTTGTTGTTTTTTTGTTGGTTTTGCCCGTTGATTGTGTTAAAAAATAACCGTTTGTTTTTTGTTTCATTTGTTTTTGTTTAAACAAGTTCTTTTTGCTGCTGTTTTTTCATGTTGGCAGGTGGATGATGTGCTTAACGACGATTCCAAATCAGCATGTTTGCATGATAGTTACAGTACATCCTGAGTTGAATGTGCATCATGAATTTGCATTGCCAAGAACGCAGGAGGATTC
This sequence comes from Durusdinium trenchii, assembly GCA_963970005.1. Taxonomy (NCBI): domain Eukaryota; class Dinophyceae; order Suessiales; family Symbiodiniaceae; genus Durusdinium; species Durusdinium trenchii. The sequence goes on from CAXAMN010006780.1 coordinate 999,860, forward strand.
AGCGCCGCCTGACGAGAGAAGAGAGGCGAAGAAAGCAGAGCTGAATGTTGGCTGAGGGTGAACAAGTGGTTGTTGGGGTCACTTGGCTCAGTGGCTGCGCCTCAAAATGTAGGCTGACCCCACATGACGATCCCTTGCACCGCTGGACTTCAAAAAAGGTAATTGGTTGGGTAGTTGTTTCAGCGATAATCCAAGAACTCTTCACAGCTTTGATCAAACTTCCGCCTCCAAAAGTTGAAGAAGGGGCCACTTTTAGAGTGACTTGGCAAGGAGGTCACTATGTGAGCTCACTTTCTTCCTGATAGTTTTGAAGATGTCATTCTTGTCAGCATCCGTTCTTTCACCTCAGCAACGCCTCACAAGTTCTGACTGAGTCAAGCAGCCTCAACCCGTCATGGCACTCGGAACCCCGGAAACTCACCCTATTAGGTGGACCGACCTCCTCATTCTGTTCATGTTCTGTTGGGAAAAAACCCAGGTACACCGGTTTTGATCTACAGCATTTCCTGTGACACATGCTGAAGGTCCGACTGAAGGTCCGTGATACAGAGACAGGTAGAGATTGCAGATGACGTCTTCAGACCGAGAGAGGACAGCGCTGCGCGTCTTCAGTCGACAGTACTTCTGTCAAAACGTAAGCAGGAAGTACAAGAAGCTCAGCAGAGGGACAGCGACTGCGTTCATGTTTGGTGTCTTGTAGCAGTCAATTCTGAGTGGCGGGTCAACTTGGTCAACTGTCAGTGCGAGGTGGTTTCTGGTGGAGTTGCTTTTCGCAAGCGATTGTACTGGGAGCGAAGGTGACTATATACAAATGTTATGGAAAGTGAATGCCCTTTGGAAATTGCCAAAGCCTTGACACCTGAGATAGATATTTAGATTAATATGTTTTCCGGTCTCAGAACATCGGGAAAATGGATGAACATGGTGGGGTCGATGCCACAGAAAAGGTCTAGATAATTATGCGTATCAATATAATCTCATGATCTATGAAAGTTATGAAAGAACTAGAGTATATCAAACATAGAGAATCAAAAATAGAGATTATGGAAATCTATGTCTTTTCAGAAACCTCAAACACAGAGATGTCTATTATAGAAGACATCCCACTGCTGACTGCGAAGTCTCACCAACTTCTCGCTCCTCCACAGGTGAGACGAAAGTGTCCTGGAAGAACACCCCCAAAAGCCGTCTTGTGTCGCCACTACTCCAGGAGCTCAAAGAGTCAGAGGCGGTGAGGGAACGAGCGCTTTAGGGTGTCCCCGGATATGAAAGACACTGAACACATCCTCGAAAGCGGTATGGTGAAAGGTCTGTCAAGCTTTGCAAAGAACTTGGATCGAGATTCTCGCAAGAGAGGAACCAACCATAACCATCCCAAGCTGATGAGAGATGCGCCATGATGCTTAGAAGGCTTAGATTCCGTATATTATAGCGGAAGATCAAGAAGCCCACCTTGTTTAGGTAGCTCAGTTCTTGTTGGTTCTTCAGCTGTCAGACTATTCAATAGGTGTTGAGTTCTTCATTTGTGCAGATGAATTCCCTTGAAACAAACGAACCAACACACACACACACACTTGTTTGAAGCGGGCCTTACACGAAAGCAGAAGTGCCAGACAGAATTTTATCTCTCTCTCTCAGTATATAGTCTTTGGGGGTGTCCCATTACCAGTAACAGTCAGTATACAAGTATATTATGAGAAGGCCGTTTCTAATAAGAATGGTCAGCATCCACTGTTACAGGGAATAGGATACACCCAATATAGTCTCAACAAGTGAGACATCGGTCATACGAGGGTCGGACCTAGCCCCTATGTCCAGCCTTCGAAGAACTTGAGAAAGCTGTGCAGGTTTGCAGTTGAGAAACGTTGAGAAGAAAGTTTGGTGTTCTTTCAGGTGCTTTTGGTTGGCAGTGTTTGGGGTTCGGAACCTGCTGGTCCTGTCGCTCATTTGCGCAATATGTCTTTCCGAAGGAAATACCACCTTTGGAAGATCCACTGCAAGACCCTGTTGAAACAGTGGTGGCTGTTGGTATAATATGTCCCAAGTCAATGTCAAGTTATAGAGAACACTTGCTCAGTTGGGAGCAGACCTACTGGGAGCAGCGAACTGTGTCCGCAATCGGCTCTACGGGTGGCGTAGTGTTGCTTGCTCGGGGTTGGCACCATGCACCAGCTGGAGCCCCAGACTTGATAAAAATATCACCTAGTTAGTAGATATATGTACTGTAGATCAAATTCCATTATCATATTTATATTGTTTCTGTTATTTTTGACAAATTGGATATTCATAGGATGTATTGCTAGAATATAAGTGATCAGTTATCATTCTTTTATACCCCTTAATTTCTGCAATTTTCATGTCTTGTGCATGCTAAGTTCACTCCTTTGCCAGGTTCTTGCTGTGCGGCTACGGTGAGCTCATACTAAAAAACAGTCAAAAACAGCAGAAACAAAATACAAACAAACAACCGACAACCACAATCACAATTACAATCACCACCACAGCCGCAACCACGACGATTATAAAAAAACTTTCATTGGACAGAGCCTGTTTTCAAACAAAAAAAAAGTCAAAAAAAAGTCAATCCCAAAAGTCAAAGTCCAAAAACAGTCAAATCAGAAAGTTTCAGAAAGTCAACAAAAAGTCAATTTGCACAGATCCGATTTTTTTAATATATATGTTTTATTGACTTTTTTTCTCCGACCTTTTTTCAACGTTTTGTTTTACTTTTTTACCGACCTTTTGTTGACTTTTTTTTGGACTTTTTCGAGTGGCGAGTGGTTGACTTTTTTTGAATTGTTTATTTTTTTGTTCGAGTTGTTTTTTTTGATGTTGACTTTTTTTTCGACTTTATTTGTTTATTTTTTTGACCTTTGTTCGACTTTTTTTGCTTTTTTACTTTTTCGAGCTGTGGTCTATGTTTGACTTTATTTCGGATGTTTTTTTTACGTTTTTGTTTATTTGGACTTTTCCATTTGACTTCTATTTTTTTTATCAAGGATTCTGTCCTTACCGTATGAAAGATTTTTTATAACACGACGACGATGACGCCGACGACACCAACGACAACAGCAACGAGAAAACAATCAGAGGGACAACCGCAGCAACAAAAAGAACAACACAAACACCAGCAAGTCACAGCTGAACAGGGACGAACCAACAGCCGGCAAGCATCACCACCAACCTTCATCAACAGCAACAGCAAAAACTACAAGTGTGAAGAATAGCAGCAGCAACAACAACAACTCGTGAAGACTAACAAAACCCAACAACGAAGAATAAAGTAACAAGAAGACAGTAGAATGGCAGGGTTGGCAAGAAAAACACATTTAACAAGAAGAACACAACCATACCAATAATAACAACACAATAAGTAACTATAGCAACAACATGTGCTTCGCTTCGTTCTTTCGCTTCACTCCTCATGCCCTAACGGGCTTGCTTTTAGGGGTGAATGGGTGGGTTCAGCGAACCGCTGGGTGCGCTTCACCGAGGAGAGAATGGCTTCGCGAGTTCCTGGCCTTGGGCTTCTGCGTACGACCGCAGGCGTGGACTGCGTACGACCGCAGGTCGACCGCCTTTTCTCGAGGATGCTCGCAGGTTGACCTGCTGTTTCATCATGAAACCGATCGAAGTTTGTGTTTTTTCCCCATGGAAACAACACCATGGAAATTAGCTTCCATTCATGATCTTGATGTTTGAGAGTCAAGTCTTCGAGGTGACTTGAGACATGCTGAGAACATTGACCATCATGGGATTGAACCAGCCCTGCGGATTCCTTTAACTACACGACATCCTTTGTGCTTGGTAAGGCTGCCAAGTTGATCTCCTCCTTCCTCGAGAGTTGCAAGGGCCTCAAGCACTTTTGGCCCTGCGTTTCTCTTAAACACATGAGAGATGAGCTGAAAGCTCGCAGATGAGCCCAAGTCACTTGCTGGGGAGTCGAGTGGGTGTTAGCGTCTTCTCTCCCCCGTCAATCCTTCTCACACCTAATTTCACCGAAGCTTTCATCGTCATCATAATACACCAGACTACGACATGAAAGAAGTGTCTATGAATTATACTTAGGGAACCATCAAGGATTGTTTGTTGAGATGTCTTTAGAGCTCAAGGGCATCTGGGGTGTGAGTAGCTTCACTGGGAATCTAATCTAGGCCCGTAGGCACGTTGGTAGCTGGTCATGCTGTTGGCTTTCCTCGCCATGACAAGCTCGGGGCCTTCTGGCAACGGATTTGGTCTAAAACAAATTTGAAGTTTGCCAAAGTGCACCATGTTATGGGAGGTTTGACGAGATCTTATTTGTCCACTAATTGGCAATCAAATAATCAACAGATAACATATATATATATATAATGAATAGCAATTAATAGATATCAATATATATATATATACAGTTAAAATATATTGAGAAACAAAAGCGGCACTGGCCCTTTCCTTGTTGTGGTTGCACTTCAACCACAAGATCGTTTTCAGGTCGCACCCAAATAGCCAGACAGTTAGTTTGGACTACAGATCTCACCTTTAGATCTCACCTGAACCTGTAGAATTATGACAGTGACAATCTACGTTTGATGATGTTTGTATTCCCGTCTCTTCCTTTGGCTCTTCAGTGTATGTTGAAACACCATCCTCCTCACCATCCTGTCCACCCCTTCAAGACCTCAGCGGCTCAGGCAGCGATCCGGAGGCGGCCGTGGAGACTCTGGTGTCACGCACCAAGGCGGCCGCACCGGCGCACCGAGCGGGTCCCGACCTTCGGGTGAAAGAGCTGCGATGTGACGACCAAGGGAGGCTGGAAGTCATGTTTCTTGGACCAGGGAATGGCGCCAGCCAGCCCATGCGGGCACGCATGTTGTGTTGCCTCTTTTTTGTTGTCGAAGCTCCAGGACTGAAGGACTCCTGCTCAAGATTGGGATCGGACAGGAGCGACATTGCATCTACAAGTCTACAAAGCAATTCTGTTCAGCGTTTCATGCGCCGGATTGGCATTCGGTGGATGTATACTGGATAGGTGCTATATCCAAGTAATCCAGTGCATCCAGCAATAACATATATATATACATACAATAACCATATCCGTAAACACAAATACAACGTCTACCCTTTGCTGTTACAATTCAACATGGGTTGAAGCAACATATTTCATACACAGTTCTAAGGGGATGGTTCCGGAGAAGCAGCAAGCTTACCATGTCTCACACCGCCGGATTCCAATTTTGAACATGCGGTAAGCTTACCATTTGGCAATTCTGAACATTCTCAAGGCAACAAATATACTGTAACTGCTGTGAAGCCATACGTAACAGACGCACGTGTGGAACTAGGCCGCCGTCCGTTCCGCATTGTACATTGAAGAACTTTGGCCAGTATTTGTACACACGTATCCTAGCTTGGCTGCAAGCACAGGAATCAGATGGGAGTAAACCCTCCAAGAACAGAAAACATATGGCGAGGAATGTACAATATGGAGCAGTTTGATTGATGTTGTTTTTGTTCACTCTCTTTGAGATCAAGTAGCGCAGAACAGCAGAACAGGTCACTGCAAGAGCCTCCCGCCCACTTTGGTGGGACGGACAATTCATCCGAGACGTGACGTGACTGAGGGGATATCGATGTCATCACCGAACCATGGTTTTAGAGGATCCAACATTCGCCTGGCTAGCTGAGCTGGTCCGTTGCCTTCGCCAGAGCCAGGCTCACTTGAACGCCAGCTCATGTGCGTTTCAGTCTGTCATCGATGAGGATGTGATGAAAGCTGCGGGAGACTCAGTTAGCTTTTGCTATGCTTTGCGCTTTTTCCGTTTCAGACCATTGCTGGTTGAGCATGGCTAGACCTTTGGTTGATTTTCACTTTGTGGACCATGAATCATTAGGCATTGTGCTGTCCCTGTGGTTGAAGCAAAACGTAGCAACGCACTATATATATAAATCCAACGTATGTAACCAAGTCGGGACATATGGGTCGGACGGGTGGTTCTTCACCTTAAGTAGTGTCCTTCTCGTGTTCTGCTTTTACATTGTCTACATTGTATTGATAGATGTTTATTGCTTTTACATTGTCTACATTGTAATGCTTCTTATTGTAATGATAGATGTCTACATTGTAATGCTGATAGTCTATCCTAAGTTTGTTGGGTTTGATCCGAGTGGTGTTTCTTTTGTTTGGGCCGAGCTAGATAGCTCTATCTACTTAGGTTTGATGAATCCACCGTCTCGGTTGCATCGCTTCCCATTTCACTTGGTGGAGTCTCGACCAGGTCATTACCGCGGCCGTGGAGGTGGGGATGGAGGATTTTTGCGCTTTCTGAGGAGTAGAAGCATGTTCATGTTTGATCCACCACATCCAGAAGACAGTTCACGGATGATGCACCACAACGGATGACCCCCGCAAAAAGCCGAAAGAACCGATCCACCATGATCCACCGATGGGCCAGGACAGCGACTTTGGATGAAATCCTGGACGCAGCACGTGTGTCATGTTTCGTTTGGGGAATCAGGTGTTTTGTTGGGAGAAAGCAGTGCGATGGTTTTATGTTTGGCTTGTTTTTGGCATGTGCCACATGTGCAAGTGTTACACAAGTGTCCCGTGGCTGGTGAGTTGTCTTACTTGTTCATCTCGGGGCATGCCAGCTGGTACGTTCCACAGCCTGCTCCTGGTACAGGGATACTATTTGTTCATGTCACTGATGGCCCGGTAAGCCGGTTCTTGCCGGTTCTTGCCGGTCAAGAGGGTGATTCTTCAGCTGCTGAACTTCATCCGGTTGTCATCCAGGATGAAGTGGACGTGGTGGTTGCCTCGCTGTGTACGGGACGCATGTGTCGCGTGCACCGCACCTCCATGTTGTCATGTGCTTCACGGACATGGGAAGGGACAGACGATCCATATATTGGGTCTGTCCTATTACCTGTAACAGTCAGTAAACAATTATCTTTTTTTTTGGACAAGGCCTCTACTAACCATCATCATCCATTGCTACAGGTAATAGGATAGACTGATAGACCCAATCTATATGTTGTTAAACTTGTCGAACTTGTGCTCACATAGATGGCAGATGTTAAAACAGACAAACAGAAATCATAAGATTACACGATCGATCAGATAGGTCTCTCCTTTTCCACTTGGACAACAGCTTGGTTGTTGTATGTTTTTGTGTTTTGCGGATGACTAGCAGCGGTGGAGGTAAGGTGTTTTGAGAGGAGGCCGATGTTATTCCCACAGGAGGATCACTCAGTCGTCTTAAACCAACAGTGGGGGTACTAGCAACTTGGCAGACTCCTTAGATCAAACAGACTTCGCGTTCCAAAAGTTACGCATCTGCTGCTCTTTGGTTCAGAAAAAACTGCTTTTCGCTTGCTTCGTTGCAGGGATCCAATTCACAAGAAGTGGATATGGAGGTGCCCGGGATATGGAGGTGCCAGGTGTGGGTCAAAGTGAGCCAGCGCAACCCTTTGAAATCTACCTTTGAAGTCTTGCTAGGCTTTTTCACTCACTTTGCTGATTTTTGTCGGGGAGCTCTGAGACGTCTGGGCAGTCATCCGTAAGGCGAGCTGTAGTAGTGAAGCAGAGATTCACGGCAGATCCAAGCTTTGGACAGTTTGTGACGTTCAACATTGACAGCTTGTCGTGGTTGAACCCCGGTTAAACAAATTGAAAACATGTGCATGTTTCCCCATTTTCGCAGCTTTCTACCTTCATCAAGCAGAAATTACATTAGGTTAATTAAGTGTGTTTGTTTGCCTTCGTTAGTCGCGCCACGCCAGATGAATGATGCTGGCTCTGGGTGTTTTTGGGTGTGTGGCATTTCACTCTCAAAAGAAAGCTGCTCCGACTAGCGGCACTGGCATCGTGTTGAAGTTGCACAGAAGTTCTTCCGGCCGAACCAGAGCTTTCTGGGCGTCTCACCTCAAGTAGCGACATGTCCGTGGCAAGTGGGTAGCAATTCAAAGTGAATCTTCTTGGCAAGTGGATCAATGCCCAGCTCAAAGGGCCCAGGGAGCGGTTTTGGACCCAACAGGCCGTATTTCTGTTGACAGGTTCGATTCACCCACTAGTCCCGGTTTCACCGATGGCGATGGCCACCGCGAGCTGGACTCAGCCGGCCGGGGGAGCCAGGTGAGCCGCCGTGGGACTCAGTTTACCTCGAACTTGCAGAGTTTCTGGGAGTCGTTTCGTCAAGTCCTTTTTTGGGGGGTAAACGATTCCCAGGAACGTAAAGACTACGTGATCTTTTTGTTTGGTGAAGTTGTAGGAGCTTGAGCTCAAAGATGCTCAAAGACTCTACTGTGGGACCAACACAGTTATTACAATGAGTGGGCAGGGGTAGGAGGGTGCGAGTCGAAACTGGCTAGAGATGTGATCGACTAGATCCGCAATCCCCATGTTGGTCAACCCTTTCGTTCATGGAGTTGTCTCAATTCTGATGAGAACTTTGTGACACTGACTGATGAATCAGCTTGGTTTTTGCAGCACTAGTATTCCTGCAATTGGGGTGATCACAAGTATCCAAATAGCATGAAATAACATACAGGGCCACAATGTCTAATATCCTACAGATTCTGCTTCCACGGCATTCTTCCGTATGTGTCCATTTCTTCTCCAGACTGCCAGACACCAGACCTCCCAACAACAACAACAACAACAACAACAACAACAACAACAACGCAACATAACTACTAACTGTCATTGTGCAGATTATAGTTCACGGTGAAATTCACTACCAACTCCGTTTATATAACTCCTTTCATGGCACCTGGCCGCTTGCCCGAAGGAAGCAGTTGGAGCCGCTGGTGGAAGGTGCGAAGTTTGGAGCCCCGAAAACCTGTGGAACTGGTGCATGATGTTGATGGTTCTTGGATGTTCTCGCATGTTTTCATGTTCTGAGACAGTCTGAATTGTCATGTTCTCCCCAAGGTTCTGAAGTAGATTCACAGAGGCAAAGCAAGTCCCTTTTGTAGGCGCTAAGAGCGATGATTGGTCATGAATCTTGAATAGGGTGGACCCAGTATGGGCAACGGGTCAAATATTCGAGAACGATGAGAAAGGCGTGCTTCTTCGGATAAGACCAAACTCAAGCCACAGTCGGGACGACAATAGCACTAGGGGCTCCTGGCGTCGCTACTAGGAGCAAGGACGCTACGTTCGGGGCTCCTGGCCTTACTAGGAACAAGGACGCTACTAGGTTGGATCTAATCCAAACGAGTCCATGACACGACGCGTACGAGAGAGGTCGGAAAACCATGTGTCCATTGGCAGGTGGGGGATAGAGTGTCCTTTCGTCGGGAAGTCTCTTGAGGGTATATATTCCTTTCCGGCAGCTTGGCTTGGCTCATTTTTCAGTCGCCACCTGTTGCGCCACTGACTTGACAGACGCCATGGCTCGCCAACAAAGGAGGCTTTTCCTTTGCGCCACTTGGATGAGATTACCCAGGCAGATGTGTTCCTGTGTGTGTTCAGTATGGCTGAGCAACCATCCACAGGGGTCAAATTTGTGCTGCTTCATGTTGTGTCATGTTGTGGAGATGCTGCGAGCTTCAGCTGCTGGGGTATGTGCTTTCAGCTGTTTATCATACTTGGTACCTTTGGGTGTATCGCAGGAGTTGGTGTTTAGCTTGAATTAGGAAAGGGGGTTCTTTCCTCTCAGCGGGTAGCTGCTGGTAGCGGAGTTGGGGGCTTGCGAAAGAATCAGAAGTGCCTTTAGTGTTTCTCCAACAAATCGAAAGATATATATATATATATATTTAATGTATGCTTGCTATGCCATTGTCTGGAATCATGAATGGTTGCCCTCAATTTGATTCAGCTTTGGCCAAGACAGAGTTCTTGTACTTGTTAACAAGAGAGAAGGAATTTGCTGTTGTTCTTATTGTTTGTTTGTTTTGTTTTTTCCCGGCGATTTTGTGCTCCACCAGTGGCTGCCAGTGCTATCTAGTATACTATCTAGTACTAAGAGGATGGGGTCCCCTTCTGGCGAACTAAGGATAAGAGATGATATGAGTTTACAAGCGGATCGCTACTAGTAACAAGAAGCTATGAGTAGCTCCTGGCATTTCTACTAGGAGCAAGAAGCTATTAGAGCAGGTGACCTTTACCTGTTTCTCTGCTTCTTTTCGGGCCAATCGGCGTCACCCCAGGTGTCACTGGTGTGGCTGGGCCTTCACTCGCGCACCTTGCTGGGTTGGACTCGGGAAGAGGCCAAGCAACAGCAGCCTGGACCGAAAACGACGTGGGAGCGGATCTGTTTTTTCCCATTTGTGTCCCGCATCTTTTGTTCGGACCAAACCCTTTGTTTTCTAACCCCAACTGGGAAACCTCGCAGGTGACTTCCTTCGGCGTTTTCTGCTTGCGTTTCTCCCCCAAGAGATTTGTGGGGCCGAGCGACGCCCCGAGCATCGCGGAGCGAGCTGGCGCTGGCCGGAGCGCTCATGCAATGCGTCCATATAATTAGGTCGAACAGTTTACAATACATGGAATAGAGGTGCATGGAGTTTTTATATTTTATTGTATTATTTGCTTTTCCAGAATCAGCTAATTGGGATGGCTCCTTAGTACGTGAATTAGCAACATGCATGCTCTTTCTGTGCTGGATCACAAGTCTCATGGCATTTTCTTGGGGCCTTTAAGCCTGTTAAGCAGTCACCGGAAAAAAGGGGTCGTTCCATGTCGTTCCACGTCACGCCGTCTGTGCGCCGTCAGCGCTTCGCTTGGGATCGATCCATGCGGCGATGCCGTGGTTCACTGAGGGTGGAAAAGAACATCAAGGCGCAACGCCGACGCCCCGTTTTCGGAGTGGGCCATGGGCGACCCTGGGGTCGTTGGATCTCCAAGTTGGGTCCGTGTCGGAATCTTCGACGTGTGGCGATGGAAGGTCTTCCTTTGTCCTAAGCATCCGTTGCATGGAATGGTCGTTCATGAGGTCGGTTTGCTCAACAGATGGCAAGAACATGAACATCTCCTGCACGGCCGGACCTGGGGAATGGCCCTCTGTTATAAAGCGTCATGCATATGATCAGGTGTTCCCTTCTGTTCTTTAAAAAGCGATTTCTTTCCCAGCTGGCAGAGAGTGGCTGCGTATGGCTCAAACACGACTATCCATTGGGTATCCCAAAGCCGCCAAGCAAACACTCTCTCTAACAAAGGAACGTTACAAGAACTCTACAGCCCCCCCTTCTCCTTGGACCTCCATTCCCAAAACTCAGATCATAGAGGTTCCATACATGTTCCAACACTCGCGTCTACTCCGACTGCTGTTTGGAACTGGGGGTTCTTTTCGCTTGACGTCGAATGTCGTCCGAACGTCGACAGGTCTGGAATTCACCACACAGCTTTCGCACCTTGGAACCGTCAGAAGCACGGCGGAGAGGTCTGATCCCATCCGTTGCAGGCCACGTCCTTGCATGGAATCAGGAGTCCTCAGGAGCTTGCTTCGTTCATGTCCAGGCTATGAAAGCAAAACCTTCAGCCTCGGCACCTGACCTCTACCCCGAGTCCCGAGAATATGATGGCAAAGTCAACCAAGCTCACACTTGCCATTCTTTTGTGCAAAGCATGGTGGCGCAGTTTCAAAGCTTTGGTTCGTGTTCATTCTCCCTTTCCGTTTCCTGCTGATCTATACTTGGGGAGCACACTCCGCCATATACGATCGTTCGTGAAAAATGATATTTAGATATACAGATACATTCATGCATATATATATATATATGTATTATATTGCCATGTACATTATATATACGTATGATACTTTAAGACAACTATAGTTCAAAGGCTCAAAGGGCTGGACTCCCTTTCCCAAGCCCCCTGGTTTGCCCCAAGGAGACTGCCGACTTGATCGGAAAAACCCGGACGAGTTGGGGGGGATGATTGCGCTTCTTTTCCAAGGCCTTGCAGGCTCTAAGTTCGCCGTGGACACCGTCTCCCAGGGCGCCTTGCAATGGCAAGTGAGGCGAGTCCGGTGCGCATCACGGTCAAGGTGTCGGTCGGTTCACGTGGAAGCAAACCGGTTCATCCATAGTCCAGACATGCATACACCTGGTCTACATATCAAGAAAAAGGACTTGAGAGGATGTCGTGTGGAGTGCTAGAGAGGGTCAATGACAGATATGTATAGAGAGGTAGATGGCAATTAGACAAACAACTCCCTTGGCCAAGTGATGTCGATACGACCTTAGACTTGAGTGGAAGGCTAGCCACTCCTTCCAGACAGGGTGTGATACTTTGTAGCTCAAATCAACCAGCCCTCCCCTCGCTAGTCCTTTGGCTTTCCTTTCAACCAGTCTCAAAGCTAGGTCCGGCTTTGTATAAGTGATGTCTTCGCTGGCCAAGCTCAGCAAGCAATACAATATGTTAGTGATGTAAGTAGAGTTATTGGGGAAATGAAGCGGAGGCCATCGGTTCTTTGAACATCCAGCAGCCAAGCATCCACGAGACTCGCCTGACACCAACTTATTCACCTGACAGGGCCACGGAGAACACCAACACCACGCCCAACGCACTCTTTGTGGCACGTGAAGATGGCGGAAACGTGGTGTATGGCTTGAACTACGACTCCAAGCGCCTTGGAATCAGACAAAATGCCAAGGTGATGTTGGAACACCATGGGAGAGACCTTTGCAACCAGTTGTTTGGTGTTTAGGGGTTTTAGTGTGAGGAGAAAATCAGCTAATCTCACACATCCTGGGGTTCAAACACCCTGTGCCTAAGATAGCAGAGTCTTGCTAGTATATCGAGCATCTTCGTTGAATCCCATCAGCTGTTCGACAGAGAATGTGTGCGGCAGTTTTCCTGGCTGTATGCCCAAACCCATGTGTAGATTGTTATGCCCCCTTTGCAAATCTCCTATCAGTCGATTCAAGTGATGACCTTTAGGAAGCAATTGGACAGGTTCGTAGCGCACCTAAAGGGAGGGGTTCCAAGTGTGCAAGAGTGTCCTATGATTTGATATGATTTGGTGATGTTCCTCTTTCCCAGCATTTCGCAACACTTCCCTTCAGCTTCTAGCTCATTCTAGCTCAAGCAGCTTGCGTTCATGCCCACATGTTCTTGGCCCAGCTTGCACTCTGAGGAAGAGCGAACTAAAGCCCTTGGGGGATCACCGAATCCAATTCTCAGCCGCTCGAAGAAACCGTGATCGCTGGGTTCCTTTTCGAGTCATTCAGACAGAATTCATCACCAGCTATGTGGGTAAAAACCCAAGACAGGAAATGACAAGAGCCTTTGTTCCACATTTGCCCCAACTCCGCCACCCTGAAGCTGTTGGAAGCTGTTGTATATGGCCAAGAACGGAAGGGGCCTTCTCAGTGAAATGTGAGTTCCTCGTCAAATTGAGTCTGAGGGGAACACGTTTGACCTCATCTAATTCTGCTGCTTGCATTTTCCTGTTTTCGGGTTTGGAAAGTAATGTTCATCTCGAGAGAGACTTGACTTCGAATCGGAGACGGTTTAGGTGCATTAGAATTGGATAATAGAATATGCATAGAAATGCTGTTTCATCATTCATCACCCCAAAAATCACGGATTGTTGGAACCATTGCATTTCTACTTCTGACTTCTGTCAGGACTTCAATGATTGATATCATGCAAATGTCCAATGACTCTTATGATCAGTTTCCCATCAATGCTCAAACTATATTGTAGTTCTGTTTGCTTGATAGTCATTCGTTCGCAGCTTGCGTTCGTGTTTTTTCTTTGGGTCGTCGCAGGATCCTGATCCGTTTGCGAGAAATCTCGACCGTGTAGTACTGCACTCGGCATGTCATGGCCGGCCGTTGATGATCACAAACCATGCCTCACCGAACTGAACAGGACGTCGAGTCTCGGGCTTGAACTCTTGGCCTGTTTCGGGCTTTGGAGCTTTTGCATCCGTCAATGCATTTGATAGCAGGCTTGCATTGTGACCGGTACCAGCCCCTTATCAGCGACGCTAAGCAGTGGGTCAGATTGCAAGTGGTCTAGATCAGCTATGTTTTTTTTTTTAATGAAACATAGATAATTTTTTAATGGAATAAATATACAAAAAATGAAATAAATATAAAAAATGAAATAACTATTTTAAAAAATGAAATAAATATAAGCAAATAAATATCACGAAAGGTAGCCTGGTAAGGACTACCTTGAGTTTGCTTTGCGAAGCAAAGGGACTGGCTTGAGAGCCTGCTCGGGACTAAAGATTGATAGATCAATGTCTAACACCCCCCCCCCCCCCCCCCCCCCCCCTGTGTATAGTTATTTAAAAAACCCATTTCTTGCCCCCCCCCCCCCCTCTCATCATCATCATCATACTACTCGGTACCTGCGTTAAGTTGACTCAGCTGGTGCAAAGCCGTGTGCCCTTGCAGAACTGCATGTTTTGTGTTGTGCTCATGGCATGGTGTGCCTGATTGTCACCCCCCACATCATCACACTACTCGGTACTAGCGTTACGTCGACTCAGCTTGTGTAAAGTTGACCCGAAACCGTGTGCCCTTGCAGAACTGCATACCACAGAGCTGTCTAAGCATCGATTGTATTGATCTATAACACATGGCATGGTGTGCCTGATTGTCACCCCCCACATCATCACACTACTCGGTACTAGCGTTACGTCGACTCAGCTTGTGTAAAGTCGACCCGAAACCGTGTGCCCTTGCGTTAAGTTGACTCAGCTTGTGTAAAGCCGTGTGCCCTTGCAGAACTGCATGTTTTGTGTTGTGCTCATGGCATGGTGTGCCTGATTGTCACCCCCCACATCATCACACTACTCGGTACTAGCGTTACGTCGACTCAGCTTGTGTAAAGTCGACTCGAGATATCTAAGCATCGATTGTATTGATCTATAATACATGTTTTGTGTTGTGCTCATGGCATGGCGTGCCTGATTGTCACCCCCCACATCATTACACTACTCGGTACTAGCGTTACGTCGACTCAGCTTGTGTAAAGTTGACCCGAAACCGTGTGCCCTGGCAGAACTGCATACCACAGAGCTGTCTAAGCATCGATTGTATTGATCTATAACACATGTTTGGAGTTGTGCTCATGGCATGGTGTGCCTGATTGTCACCCCCCACATCATCACACTACTCGGTACTAGCGTTACTTGATGTGACGCATGCACCCGCCTACGGAATGTGTTGCAAGGAGGCACTCTGGGTTTGGGTCGAAAGACGGACTCCGTGGAACAGCCAGACAGACCCATCAGACTGTCATTTGATGTTTTGGTCTCGTTTTCCCGCGCAGCTGATTTCTTTGCATTGGCGTTAATGGTTGATCAATATCAAAAATATCAAACGTGCACTAGACCTGATACTGGCAAATACTCTTAAAGTGGGTTGTGATTGCTTCGGAGACAGCGCGTTGTTTCGGCCCAAGCAGTCCGGCAGACACGGCGTTGTTTCGTTCGCATGTTGCCGTCCAAGCGTCAGCGTGTGCAGGCTTCGGGTTTTACGCGTCGGCTGCTTGCTCTTCTGTTTGGGTCCCGTTCCCTGTTCAGAGGCAAACGGAAGGGTAGTGCTCAGAAAGGGTTTTGCAAAAACCTATTCTACTAACAGCGTGGAAGGCGTGGGACATTCGTAGAACCCAAAGCTATTCGTGGACAGTTCGTGGAATGGTGGGCCAGTAGGAGAACTGACGGCAACGAAATTTCAGAAACCTTCGCAGAACTTCGTGGAAGGTATTTTTGCTGCACAAACTTTGTATAAGCGATTTTTGCTGACTTCCTTTCTCCACAGACCCTCCATTTAGCCTTCACATGTGCCCTGCTGGGAGGCCATGCTCGACATGACCCTGGATGAGTACATTCAGGCGCAGACTGCCTTGCATATAGAGTGCATACTGCCTTGCATTCGCTCCGACGAACTGCTCGGTGAACGCTAGTCTAGTTCAGACGGCGTGGCCGCCAAACTGTTCGGTTTCGTGGCCTGTCTTCACCCACCCGCGCTCCTGCAACGACACAGCCGGCTCCAAAGGCAAAGAAGCTGCAAGAGGGCATCGCGAGGCTCAACTGAGTTAGGAAGCTGTTCTTCAGTCCTCTCAAGCAAGCCCTGCACCAAACTTGACCGACACTTTTTTTTTGCACACGACGTTGTGGAGGAGTCTGTTTTCCCAGTGCTTTAGTCTTCTTACGAATTTACTATCTATGCGCTGGAGGTATTCTTATTTCTGGATAAAATGTAGGAGGATACTGTCACATCACCTTTCTTCAAGCTAAAGTTGCGCCTTTCTTCAAGCTGAAGTTGCACCGGGCTTGGGTACTTCAGACATGGTTTGTTGTGGATCCTGAGTGGCCGGAATTCCATATCATTTGGTGCCACTCCTGCTTGCAAAGCCCTGCGGCCTGTGTAGTTCCCTGAGGCTTGATGCCTCTGAGAAGCCAAAGGATTACTACATAGGCTGATGCTTTCAATGTGATTCCTTGGGTTTGAATACTAGAATTTGTTTCAATCTGATCCAAGAAAGTTCATTCAATTTCAGAGACCATAAGCTTGGCAGGCAAAGACCGAAGCCGGCGATGAGCTGGACTTCTATGCAAGGCTGGAGCCATTAAACTCCATGCAGCACTCCCGTTCATTTTGCTCTCACCCCCTATTTGGTGTCATTGCTCGCGAATGCCTGGTTTCTCGGATTTTGTCGAACACTTGCCACAAACAGTGTGACTTTTCGCGTCATGTTCCCCCACACTCCACGGAGCTTCCTCTTTTTCCGCAGGCCATTGGCGTCTGTCGATCCCGCTATTGCCTCGAACGAGCCCTTTGCGACCACCGCTGGAGGCCGCCGGCTTCCACTCTACGACCCCAGCATTGGAGTAGAGTTCACACGTACATCACTTTTTCTGTTTGATCCTTTGCACCAAAGGTTGGTCAGTCCAGTAGACCTTCCCCTCGAATCACGGTTCTTGCTTCGAGTCTGCTTCCAAGGCCTATACCACATGAGTTGGCGCGTGTCTCACTCTGTACCGACCACTCAAGCGTTGGTCGGCTCGCCTGCTGGGCTAGCATGATTGCATAAGTCGATAACACACTTCAGCCCTTCTTGCCCCGCGGCAAAAGGTCTCGACTGCTCCCGGAAACGTTTCTACCTTTCGTGTTTCCCTGCTCAAGTAAAAACATGAAATAATAAAAAAGCATGTTAAATCATTTTAGATCTAAAAAGATCTTTTTAAATCTGTAAAATCTTAAAACAAAATCCTAAAAAATCTTAAAACATCTCAAAATATCTCAAATCATCTCACAAGCCGGGGGTTCGTGGTAAAGGGTTTCGGAATTACAAAATAATTTTCCAGGAGCAAAATCTTTTAAAACAAATCTAAAAAGTCTTAAAAATGAAAAACATATGAACAAAATATGAAAAAATCTGAAAAATGTAAGAACAAATATTTAAAAACACACATAGAAAAAGAACATAGAAATATAATATGCAAAACACTCTCGTGGTGAGCGTTGTCTGACACGAACATTCTGCAGACTGTTGTGGTCTCAGACGCTTGCTTGTTGTCAACTGTTGCCTCTCACTCACACCCATGGCGGCATCCTCGGTGAATGGTTCTGTTGTTGTCACACATGATCAATTGTGTGTCAATGGGTTGCTGAAATAGAAAAAACATATAGGTTATTTGTTTCCTGGTTTTTTTAATGTGTTTTTCTGTGTTTTTTCTGTTTTCTTTTTTCTGTTTTTTATGCTTTTTCCGATGTTTGCATGAAAAAACATATGCGATCTAACCCGTGCAGATCTGACCCACTGCTTAGTCTCAGTGACCTTACTGTAGATGGTCCTGGTAGTGAGTGCATGTTCCAACTTCTTTGGGTGGGATGTTCACCCGGACATAGGCGCCACCAGGAGTGCCCCCATTGTTTGGGCAGGCCACAGGTGACGAAGAGTTCAACGATCTGGATTGGACTTTGCGAGTGGAAGGCTTCTAAGAAGCAGATCGAATGGGCGAGATTTGAGTTCTAGATGACCATGTCACGGGGTGTCTCAGCAAACGCTTTCCGAACCAACAGGTTTCATTTGACGTCCCTTCTATACTTATGTGATCTTATGTGTATGTTCAATGTATTGCCTCAGGAAGAGGGAGGATATGGGAGATGCGAGCATGTCATTTTTTCCCAGGCCTGATAATTGGGCAAAGGAGTCACCAATGTGTCGGAAACGGACAATTCTTCACATGAAACTGTGGCTTCCCAGCTCTTGCGTGGCCTGTAACGAGGTTTTGAGAACTGCAAGCGCTATTTTTTCTTCTCAGACTGCTCAGCCATTTTGGCTCAAGCATCACCTGCTCAAACGCCTTGTCGGTCCGCTCCCGATGGAGGTCTGGGAAGCTCGACAATAGACTTGTTGGTCCATCGAGGCCCTTCGCGGCCCTTCGAGGCTCCACCAAGTTCTGGCGTGCGCCATGCGCGAGAGGCCACTGCAGGAGCAGAACTTGGCCGCAGCTCTGCGCAAATACGAGAGCTCCGGTCCCACAGAGCCAAGGCTTTTTTGATTGTTTGTTGGGGTGCTTGGATTGCCTTCCTGCGTGGAACGTGTGCGGCAAACAGGTTTATATTGACGCTGCCCAATGGACATTCGAGGCGCACGACAGAGATTCCACTGCGACAGATTTTCATGATGGATCAACTTGAACTCGATACCCTCACACTGCAATTTCTCACTGGCGGCATTGGCGCCATGGCAACGCTAAGGTGACCATTGCATACCACGTCTGAAAGTACACTTGCTGAAGTTGGCGGGAGGCACTCCGTGCGATCTGTGAACGTAGCTCTTCCGCGGCCCAAGGGTGGTTTCTCCATGCATTACAGAAATACTCATACCAGCTTTTGTTTGGACGTGCAAGCGTCTGGCGCAACATTCTTCTGCTGTGCTAAGCAGTATTTGACTGTTGAGCGTCTCAGACACCATTTACGATACATTGCTTCATGCTGCCAGCTTTTTTCTGAGCAGAGGGTTTGACTTGCCTCCTGATCTTCCACCTGTGTCGGACCACCGTCATTTCAGTTCCCTTGGACGCACGTGGGAAAGGAACAGGTTAGGAGCAGACACCCTGACGAAAGACCTTTTTTTGGTCAAGCTTTGGATGAGGCGCTTGTGGCCTTTGACATGAAGATCCTTTTGTTTCCAGGGTAGCTGCACATCTGCAAAATGTTTGTACGAGACCACTTGCTTTTGGACAGTTGTGCTCTGGTTTTTGCGAGTGGCTCGAGCCATTCCAGAACAATGGCGACCGACTACCGATTTTTGCAAGCGGGTCAGCTTGTTTTGATTGGGATGATAGATCATGCTACTCGGCTGTGTAACCGAACAGAAGCCAGATTATTCTATTCTTGAAAAACGAGGACACACGGAGTGGAGGCAAATCAAATTTGACCGGTGTGAGCTGGTTGTTCGATCATATTTGCCAAAGGAAATTATCGTATTGCGCCTCTTTATAAGGCAGGCGACGCAAGGGCGACCGACAAGAAAAACTAGAGGAAATCCAGTTGCTGCCAGAAGGCCATTTTTGACCGTGGCATCGATAGATGTCGCAATCGATCCTAAGAGGTGCAATTTGAGTGAAAAGGGGCAGCAAGAGCTCTGGTTTCGACATTGCTGCTGGTGATGTTGCCGGGGTCTTTGGAAAATCCCCGCACGAAACATGGAGCATAGCGCGTTTCGAGCCGGCCCCGACACATATACGAAGGCCGCCCAGACCAGTAGCCTTCGGGGCCTTCTCGGCACATCCGCAAGGAACACAGCCCGGTTGGCATGGGCAACACTCTTATGCTCTTCGCCCTTAAGGCGTCGCTCCAGGCTGCAACTGGAGGGTTTAGCTTTCTAGAGGGCCCGGCAAATCCGCATTCTCTTGGATGCGACATTTAGCTGCTCCTTCGATTTGGCTGTCTGCTATCAAAGAGTGGATGCTACAGTCTCACGAATGCGACTTACGCTGCAGAGATTCCGAATGTGCGGTTGGCGGTTGGATACAATTTTGGACTCCACGGAGGTGCCTGGAAACCAGACACCTCAATTAAGGAGTAACTATACTTCTAGCTTTTGTAAGTTCATTGCGACCTTGTTCGAGTTGGATCCAATTCCAACCGGTGGCTTGTCAACGCCAGGTTGCAGATGTTGCGTGGCTACGAGCTTTGGTCATTACCTTTGAAGATCGTGGGCTCCCCGCGCCCGAGCCTGACTTCCACCAACCTATTTAATTCAGGAATTCACTCGCAGAGCCTTTATGAGGCACTTTGCGTGCAAGAAAGAAAGACTGCTCAGACCAGGCTGCTGGAACAGATCAGGCGAAGGTGCAGCTATATAAGCAATGCCGAAAATGGCCCTGCTTGGAAGGCCAAAGCTGGACCAGTTGAATCCCAAATGGTGAGTTCTGCATCTCATGTCCAGGTCAGTGTGTTTTGATTTTGATTCATGGAACCCATGGGGCAGACAGGTGTTTCTGATTGGTTTTCATGTTGTTGTGCTTGTTTTTTGTTAAAGACCGTTTTTTTAAGAGTTCTTGCTGCAGTCTACGTGAGCCACTCCCAAAATCATAACGGTCATTTTTGGTGAGATCTGGCAGAATCTTGCACAGTCCTGGGAAAACGAAACCGGAAAACCGAAAGCGATACCTCAGTAGAAGCGATCCAATTTTTTACGGTAATTCTGAAGGTCGCTCACAAATCAGTTCCGGGTTCTTCTATTATCACCGCTTGCTGGTCTTTTGGTGCCGCGTATAACGAAAACTATAGGCCAAGACAACGACCAGCCTCGTCACTTGCAAGCCACTGGCAACAGCGATGATGTTGCTTCTGGGTCGCAGTTGTGGGGTGTTTTCTTCTTTGCAGTATCATTAATTGCCAAACTGTTTGTCAAACATTTCGCTTTTGGCTCACATTGAAGCAACCAACAATAACCAACATATTTGAAAACACGTCAGTTTACGCATCGTGCACCAAGAATAGCCTAAAGCCCTTGAATTGTTAAATTTTGATATTCGTACTTCTACATCCGTTAAACCAACAACACCAAAGTGTTAGTCATGCATCTCAATTGTCATTAGTTTGGAAACCCACATCCACCTTTCTGTCCACTAAGGTCAACATGATACCATAGTGCAAGATCTCAGATCCATGCTGCCTGAAATGTAGATTGAAAGTTGCTAGACACCCCTCCGTGTACATGTGTTCCTTCGAACACCTCTAAATATCCGTGTTTCCAGCGGAGCACCATACTACATTTTGCTGTTTCGTGTACACGATGAATTTCACTTCAGGTCTACGATGGATCTTTCGGCTGGGAAAAGACTCTGAAGAATGGACTAGGCCAAGCGATGCGTTCATTGTCCTGTCAAGTATACTCGAACAACTTGACTAGACCTCATTTTGTTCCTTCAACAGGGCTCCTGTTGGAAAGCCGGCTTCACGCTTCACCCGCGAGGCTTGCTTTACGCGGTGGATGCCAAGCGACGCTCGGGTGGTGAAGGTGCAAGCGAGCGGAGCGCCGGCGGAGCCGAGAAAGAGCTGATTTCGATGGTCGTTCACAGAAAGGTACAGAATAGCAGATGATAGCAGATGGCGTGTGGTCATCAAACGGGCAAACAACATGGCTTTGCAAACTTGGAAGGGGAGTGTGTGGTCACTGCCAGTGCCCTGTGAAGAACACATCGGCCCTGCTCTATTTCTTTGTTTTAGTTCTTCAGTTCCCACCGTCTTCGCCTTGCTGCCTTCACCAGGCGTGTTGCCCAACTGGATGCAGCAAAGTGCCGGACTGAAGTACCGAACCAACTTCGGCGATGCCAAGGTGGCGATGCCAAGTGCACAAGCACAAACCTTCGGAAAGCAGAGCCTTCAAAAGACAGATATCTCAAGAGAAGGTCCATGCATATAATATATATATATATAGACATGTTATTAATAAATATATATATATAATAACGATTATATATATATATACACAATTACCTGGTAAGCCTTAAACCTACAACTTTCTACGCTACTAAATAGAAGAACCATAGGTTTTCATGGCTCGAACGCCAAACCAACGAATATCAATGATATCAATTTATATTAGGGAGCTGAGAAAACGTGGGGCAAACAAGGAGTCGCCACAAGCCTGGAGAAACATCAAGTCGACGTTCTCCATCCCGTTGGGTCGGACAACATCGGCTATGCTATTCCCCAAGACCATGTGCATGAAGAAAGACCAACAAGTACTTCTGCAAGGAAGACCAACAACTTCTTGCTGTCATGAGGTCATGTATTCATAACGTGGAATTACTTGGACCTGATGACATCGACCTCTTAAAGTATGCACCCGTTGATCCGAATCGAAGCACCGAACACTAACACCGTGACCTGGAAGGGGTGGGTGTGGTTTTCCAGCATCGGCATCGGTCGGTCAGGTGCTCCTCTTTCAACCCGATCCGGAATCTGACAAGAAGACATTGGAGTATGAAGCATCTTGGAAGGGTAAGCTGCAAGGACTGGGGTCGTCGGGTCGTACATCTATGCACGGCTTGGGGCCGTGCAAGCCGTCCGGGCAAGGGGCGGATGGTGTGGATGGTGCAGTCTGAACATGAAGATGTATTGGTTGCATATGTGCGATATACGTCGCGCTGAGCTCAGAATGTCTTATACCCTTATAACTTATACCAGGAACCCCAAGGGGTGGTTATTGGACACCCCTTGACCTCCAAGGGACTCTTAATGGACACCCTTTCAATGGTGCTGGCCATCAATTGGCTTGCGGATTTCATTTGCTTTGGGGTCTTAGACAGAGTCTTCCAATTTTGAGAGGAAAAACGGCCCCAGACACACAGGACTGAGCGGTGGGGTCGGGAAGAAGATCCTCACGACGGATCCGCAGTACAAACTGAAGCTCACCAACGAAGGCGAAGGGGTTTCGCCAGGTTGGGTTGAGTCCAAACTCGATCCAAACGTTCGCAAATTCGAGGGAACCTTGAGGAGACGCCCCGTTGATGAGCAAGAAACACCGCTTGGCCTGGTCAGCACTTGACTGTCTAGGAGTATTTTTTGTTCAAGTACTTGTACTACTGTACGTTGCCCTGGCCTGTTTGTAGAGGAACCTCTTCTTTTTTTGTCCATCAATTTTGTGGAGTTGAAACCATCTCCTGGCTGAGCAGACTCGGTGGAGTTCTGCAATGTTGTTCTTGGAAGACCTTCGGGGTGCACAAAACAAGCTGTTCCTTCACCAAAGGGGAACCCCATCCTTCACTGTGTCGAGCTTTTCTTGTGCACTATATATCCATCTTCAGGCTAAACCAATGCTATGAGGGTAGAAGTGTGACTATCGTGTTTCAGTGTGTCAAAGAAGCTATCCGCGTTGGACTGGTGCTAGGCCTAGGAAAAGTGGGAATGAGCCCCTAAGATGCCGAGAGCCATTCCTTTGGATCGCCTCTCACTTCTTCTTAAGCACCAGTCAGTTGTAGCAGACCCATGTGCCTGTCCTTGTCTTGGCGAAAGACAGACACAAAACCATGAACCTGTCCCAAGATTATGTGCCCCTGCAGCTGACCAAACCATTCTGGGGTGCGTGGAGTATCCTGGAGTCCTCATGAGGCCCCCCCCCAAAGAAAGCGCGGGGGTTCAAAACACGGGACGGTGGGGTTGAACACTAGGTGTATGTCGACGCAAAAAGTTGAAGCTAGGCTTGACAGTCAAACTACGCAGCGCCGGACCATGCATGGCCTTTGATTATTGGTTGGTTGATCAATAGTGGGGATACCCCCCAAGCAGGTACACTATGCATATATGAGCAACCACTTTTATTTAGGCTTTACTAAAGTCGTCTACGGCACGCTCTATTTGCTTGTCTATCATCAGTATTCGCTTGTGAACGAAATAGGGCCCCCACATAAACGAGATACTTTTGCTTGATGACTCGATGACACTAAAGTAGTCTGAACGAGATAGTGTGATCTGCTACTAAAGTAGTCTGAACGAGATACTGTGACATGACCTCGTACTTAAGTAGTCTAAACGAGATAGGGCCCCCACATAATATATATTTAAGTTTAGTACCAAATAAATGCCGACGCACATATATATATATATATACACACACGGTATATTAGTAACCTGGTAGCAAATCCTCCCTTGGACATCACTGCGCGGCCTGCCTGCGACTCTTTCCAGGGACTTGCCTTCTCTCGTCTCGCTCTTCGTTCCGCGCACCTCGCCGTCGCGAGGCCTTGCAGGCAAGGTGCGCGCCCCCGCGAAGTTGGGCACAGCCTTCGGCCTCTTGGGCTTTGACGGGGGAGTGCGGGGGAAGCCTGGGGGATTGGACGAAGTTGCGAGAAACCAACCAATGGGTAACCTAGAATGAGGTCACTTAGTCCCTGAAGAGGTCACTTACAGACTCCAAAGAGGTCACTTTGAAGGTCCTGGCTATGTATGTTTTAATGGGGTGACCTCCCGACCAATGGGTTTTGCGGCTTTGCAACTTGTCGAAGGTTCGTATTGACCCAATCAATGGGTTTGGGTCTATTTCCTTACACACCGAAGTGGATGATCTGCGACGATCCGAAAAGGGGTTATAATGTTCATGGCAACCAAGGGAAGTCACTTAGTTGAATTTCGGCCATGATCGATTCAAACTATCTATATGCCGAAGTGACATTACAAAAAATGGGCCACAACATATCCCTTGTCATAGAATTATGGGTGTGTCACCAGTCCAGCTGGAAACCCTGTTGAAAACACACTCCGAATCAGCTGCCCAAGGAGCAGATGCATCTTTGAACATGGATGGAGAGAAGGAATTCTCAGGCCAAGATTGTCGAGACCGGGCACATTCATGAAGAGGATTGATGGAAAGGTGTTGTACATTGTAGACTCTCTACTTTGACAAAAGGCGTTTGCGGTCAGTTTGGCCCAAAATCTATGAAGGCCTGCTTGTTCTTAGAGCCCGTCTTGACGAGATCGGCAGTGGATTCTAGGCAGAGTGAGAGGTAGCCACATACCATCACATACCATACTACCCAACGGATGCTATCCTACTGTTGCTAGGTCGGATTTCATTTTGACGGGACATACCGCAGGAATTACCCATATCTGCGATCCTGTTGCTTGGTCGGTTGTTATTAAAAGAGGGCACGGCATATCTCTGCCAGCTGCTCCAGGCTTCGCTGAGTGGAAGGGCAAGAAGGAGCTCTCCAAGGGCCTGGAGCTCTCGGTCGATACGAAAGCCACCGCCGAGGCCGGTGACCCCGAGCGGCGGTCCGAGCGATGACCCGCACCGTCGCTCCGTTCGCCAGGAAGGGAATGTGTCCTTGGCGCCCATCGGTTTAACTCTGGCAGCCAATCTCGGAAAGCTGGCGCCCAAGATGGCCACAGACGACTCGCGCCTTGGAGATTTTGATGCAACATCTCAGCTCGATGCATGCTCGATTTGATGATGATGATGATCATGATCATCATGATGATGACGACGACGATGATGATGATGACGATGATGATGATGATGATGATGATGTGTTTTTTTTCTCGAGAAACATTGCAGACAGATCCATCCTGTGATTTTGTTTAATTGTGTTTGGCTGGATAATTTTTGAAATCATTCATGCAGTTGATACTATTGATCCAATCTTACGAATTGAACTGTGTGCGGAGGTCTCAGTGACTTACCGTGCAAACATGATATTTGAGACAACGCTTCATCTGGCTGGGTTTCTATGCACAAGAAAGGACCTCCTGTTAACACATCACAGGCAAAGGATCGTGTCAAGCAACAATGACTCCTTGGGCCAGGGACACACTATGACACCTTCCACACTGACCAGGTAAACTGACGTCCTGACCATATGATCGGAGGCCTTTCTTTTTGGATAGGCCCAGAAATCCAGTGCCTTGATGCCGCGGTCGCCGCGCTCCCGTCTCGGACGACCGAACGGCAACGGCCACCGAGCGGCCAAGGTCGCTGAACTTGCGCAGCCGCTACAAGTTGGGCTCCGATCGGCCCAGCTTGCAGGCCAGGGCCTCCGTGAGCCCCAAGAAGTTGCCCCAGGCGGGGGGGTGAAGAGGTGGCCGCTTCAGTGGGCGGGCACGAGACGGAGTGAAGAAAGCGGGGGAAGGATTGGGGAAGACTTACTTGCATAGGCTGACACAGTGTCAGCTTGGGTTGCAGGAGTGAAGAAAGCAGATGACTGTGCTTGGGTATTTGTTTATGTGTGTTGTACTGTTGTACTATGTTGTACTCTTGTTTTTGCGGTCAAACGTTTTGTGTTTGTATTTCTACTGCAAGAGTTGACCATATCCCAACGAATGCTTTGATCAATGAATTAACCAATCCCAACTTTGGTGTTCCAAAGAAAGCCTGTTGGGTTGAGCAAAGGATGGTGCATATTCCATGAACTATGTTTCTTTGTTTTAAGTTGCACTGAGCTAATGGAACAAGAGCACGGATGATCCTTTGAACAAGGCAATCTTGGGCAAATCAACATGTTCGTCGAAACCTAGAAATGCAGGTAGATTCTAGAGGAACGTTGACTATGCCTGACTCATCCTTGATGTTGGTTTCCTGAAAGAAGCATAAAGAAGCAAAACCAGTTCAACCAAGTTCAATGTGAATCATGAAATCATCCAAGATGCAGATCATTGCTGCCTGTCAGGTGAAGGCTGCAGGGGAGGCCACTTGGGATGATAGTGGCAGCCTGAGTAGCACCTTGAAGCTCACAGCGGAGCATTTGTTGCTCGGCCAATTTACGCATTCTGTTTGTGGCAGCACACGTTATCGAGCTGGTTTTGGACAAACAAGGAAGCATCTTCCAAACCTTGATGCTTGCACTGCAGGCCCCACTCAAAATGTTGCAGCGGGGTGCATCGGATATTTTGCTACTGCCTGGTCCCTTCCAGCTCATTTGAAGAGACTAGGAATACTCCAACGGCAGACGAATGGACCCTGCCTAGTTACTGTACATTTAGTTACTACTGGTAGTTACTAGTACTTCTTTTATACATGTTCATTATATGTTATGGCAGGTCCCGTACTGAGGAGTTATCACTTAACGCATTTGGTGTTCCGGTTGTGCATGAGGTCTTGTGGTCTGGTCTCACGGACTTCACGTTAGTCGTCTCGCGACGCCCATCGGCACTTCAGGCATGGTGTTGATGCGCGATATGAGATGTCCAGCGGCAAGAAGGGTCTTCTGCAGCTGGCCTACAAGAGACAGGTCTTGCAGAACGTAGAAGCATTGATTTCCAAGGCCCATGCCAACAACCCTCCGCTAGATAAGCTCGAACTGATACAGCAGACTTTTGGGATTTAGCCTCTGTGTCTTTCTCACTCCCAATAGCCTGGTAGTAAGAAGAACCTGACCCCATCCTGTAAGTTCTTCGTTGGTTTTCAGGTGCCGATCAGGTGCCTCGTTCGTCCGAACGCTGCACGGTTCCTCTGGACCGTTTAGTTTCTTTCGTCCACTGGTGGACGACCGGACGGCTCGGCTCGGGTGTTTGGTTGCGTTGAAACAAGGGCGGTCTGAGGGTATTTATGTGAATGTATAGATTATAAATATTACCATTCCCATTTCCCCTATGAAATCGGTGGCCTGATGGGGATTTAAAACAAGGAACATATCAATATATATATATATGTACGTATGACCGCTGGTGGCTGGTCACAAAAAACGAAGGATGTCCTAGAGGCCGCCCTGCCTGCCTTAAGCCTGGCCCTGCGTTGCCTCACTCGTTACAAATATCGTGAGAAGCATGAATGGAAGTAATGGACATTGTCCCGAATTCATGTGATACATGTATGTGATACATCATGTTTCTATTAAATCTCTATATATATAATATATAGATAACATATTTCCTGATCCTCATTGATTGTCCACTTGTCCACTCCACCAGGCAAGGGGCTGAAGTGAGACTTCCACGGGTGGAGTTCCAAGGCACGGGACGGAAAAAACGGGCGAAGGCCGGCGAAGGACCGACGAGACGACACGGGCCGATGGGACTGATCACTTTCTGCATAAGCACAACTTTAGAACAGGTCTCAAGCCCCAAGCCACAAGGTATACCAACGCAGCTTTTCTACGACTGCAGCAAGGTATTCAATGCAAGGTATACCTTGCAACGGTTTACCGAAGTCTTGACCGGACGTGCACGACCTGTCCCATGGAGTACCCGTGGTCGTAGGTAGACCCAGACCCCCAGGGTTCGCAGGTCGTTTTAGACCAGATGTACTTTCGTGGCACGTATTCTGGGTGAGTCATTGATTATGAAGCTGTCGAAAAGAGCCTGAGAGGCCTTGGAGCGTAGAAGCTCGACCCCATTGACCCCGCAAATGGAACACACAGATGTCAGCATAGTCGTGGTGATGTTTCTTCATTTGCAGGAATTCTGTGTTTTTTGTTCCTTATTTCAGGTTCTGTTCTTTGAAAACGCCCAGATCCAGTGAGTTCAGATTTCTTCTGCACATGGGGAACCTTGCTTTCGTGGTTGGATGTTCACAGACTTGCAAGTATAATATATGCGAGTATGAATGCAGAATCATGCCCTGTGTCTCGCATGGCTGAAGCTTCTTTGCGCAGATGGCAGCTACCTGCGTGGCACTGGAAAGGTATACAAAGGTCAGCTCTGCTTCGCGTTGTCGGCTGGAAAGGAGGGCGGGAGGTTGGAATTCTATGGGTCGATCAGGACATCGGATGTGCATAGAGATACTATGATATACTGATATGCCCAGATCATATTCCTCAAGTGTTTGTTCCGCGGGTCTCCGCGGATGAGATGGAGAAAGCTTACTGTACACATGCAATAGCAGAAGGAT
This sequence comes from Durusdinium trenchii, assembly GCA_963970005.1. Lineage (NCBI taxonomy): Eukaryota > Dinophyceae > Suessiales > Symbiodiniaceae > Durusdinium > Durusdinium trenchii. The sequence goes on from CAXAMN010006780.1 coordinate 1,028,589, forward strand.
TCAGACATATAATTCAGAGATACTCAGAGCTACTCAGCCTGATCAGATGGATTTGTGGATGGAGGCATGTCACACCCACACTTCCCAAGATGTTGGTCGCAATTAATAAGGCAATGCGCAGTTGATGAGACAATAATGAATTATGCAGCATCATAAGGTTTAAGTACTTGATCGTGAATCGTAGTTGAATGGATGCTTTTTTAACGATGCAAAGGTTTGCATCAGATGTTATTTCATCAGGTTCAGATAAACTGAATATATATTCTTAGAATCACCAAGACGCATTCACTCCGTGATTTGGACTTTGTTGATCCCTGTATCAGGCGCAGATTGGGGTGAGAAGCCCCGAGTGCAGCTGGGGGTCCAATATGAGGGTAATTTGCGTTCCTTGGTTGGAATCTGTTGGCAGGGCGTTGGGGATTTGGAAAGCTCAGGGATACCTATAGTGGTTTGATGTGGTTTGAGACAGATAGCCGCATAGATATTGTTTACACCACCTCTTGCCCCAAGTTCTTTCCTGAGAGCACACTGTAGGCTGTAGCTATTTTTGGGGATCGATCGAATCAGATTGTCTTGTCAAATCATGTCCAGTACACGTCTGATAGTTGTGACTTTTGGACTGGGTTGGATGAGTGAGTATGTCGACCAACGTCGAAGACCAACGTCGACCAACCTCCTTGCCAACACGACCAACCAGGTCGAGCAAGCGAAGCCATGGAGTGGTCGTGCTGGTCTTCAGAGCAATCCGGGTCAAACATGGCCTGGACTCAGCCACAGCTTCTGAATCTGCTCGTTCCCCGAAAACGGCTAATGCTACACACCACCAGCTCCACCAGCAGCTCTACCTCCCACCGGCTCCCACCGGTCAACTGGCTGAAACGGGCTGAGACGGGCCGAGGTATCCTGGACAAGGACTTGAAGCTCGGTGGCGAGAGCAGTGGCTTCGACTCTGGCAGGACGTGCCGGTGCCACCGGTGCCGGGATCATGATGGGGCTATATATAAGGGATGATACAGGAGTGTTCCGGAACCCGGTTTTTTCTCAGAGAGGACTTGGTTCGAAGAAGGGTGGCAGGTGATAATTGAAGTTTGGGAACCCCAAACTTCTTGGAGTGGCTGTTTCGAGATGGGTTGGGTTTGTTTCAAAATTGCAATCAAAACCTGGTGAAAGATGGTGAGAGGAAAGGGTTTAAAGTTTATAATGCCTACTAAGACCCTGTAGCTTCTTAGATCATCGTAGATACTCTTTTTCCAGACCCAGGATCCAAGTCGTTGAAGTCGCCCAATATGAATATGACATAGCTTTGGAAGGGAAGGTTCTTGTTATCGTTGTTTTATTTTAGGGTGTCTTATGGAGGTGTTGAATTTTGATGTATAGGAGATTTTTGAAGCAAGAAGTGCTCCAACACTTGAACATTGAGATTGACATAGATGGACAGTAACCTGCTACTTGCAGGATTTGTACATTTCGGGTAAAGAGTATTTCCTTCAACACAAGGCGTCCACTTCCATTTCCGAGAAGGAGACATCAGGGTTTGTGTTGTTGGGATTGCAAGAACATTTGCCTGCCTGCAAAACAGACTTTGTAAGACTCGAAAAGGATTCTGAACATGGACCTGGACCTCTTCAAGAATAAACATCCCCTTTGCAAACCTGACGTGGACGCTTTGAAGGGGAAAGACATCCTAAAATAGGATCAGAAATCTAGCAAGACCTTGCCATAACTGGAACCACAGCGCGTAGCAGATTGCTGATGGAGACACCTCATTGGATGCAATCTCCTTGCATGCCTGGTGTTGACACATCACTAGATCCCTACAGCATGACAGCATGCAATACTTTGCACCCACTTGCTAGGTGTCAAACGATCGTTTGATCGATGAGAACACCCCGAAAAGAACCATCCTGGCACACTCGTCACGAATCCTGATCACCTCGCTGGGCAGGAATCTCTTGGATGAGATGGGCAAACCCTGGAAGAGCCCCGAGATCAACAAGGCTCGTAACAGTGCCTGGGCAAGCACTGCAGAGCAGCGTCTCCCAGGTTTACTGCCTAAGACCGCAGGTTTACAGCGTTGTTGCCGTGGCAAACCGTTGCTAGCAGCTAGCTAGCTCTTCGGCTCTCAGGTGTTGTTTCGTAGCATCAGGAGAGATCCGCAGAGTATATACATGAAGTCATGAAGTTACAATTATATAATTTTACTTAATTACTATAATGAACATAATGAAGACATACATTTATATACATATATAAATACGCATCATGTTTATTTGTTCCAGGATTCTGTGCGAGAGCACCTTCTGACCCGGAGCAAGAATCTCAAGCAGAATCTCTCAGGAGAAGACTGGGCGCACAGCCTGGCGAGAATCCCATGGTAAGATCACCAACCAAACCGGGCCCACACGAAACAACGACGACCAAACCCCGACCAACCCCAGAAAGTGTGACACGTTGCTACCCACAAGTGATCACCAACAAAAGCAGATGGTCCAGGCGAAAAAGATCGCCTTTTTCACTCGTGACGGAACATGGACGGAATCCAAAGCTCCATTTTGTGCCGTTGACAGGCTTGTGAGTGAAAGAGAGACTCCCCCTCCACGTGTGAGTGAAGAAATCCACATTGTCACACCCATAAGTTGCTGCCTTGGAGGGAGTATCTAAGTCAATGCAGAACACATTCCTATCATTCCTGACTTTTGGTGATTGACAAGCCTCACCGAGGTGCCAAGGTGGTGAGGAACTACATCAAGAGTGAGCAACTCGTCGTGAGCAACAGCTAGAGGTCGTCGTTTGCTCTGCTCTTGAGCTCAAGAAAAGCCATCGATTCTTCATTCGTTTTAATTTTCTCCGTCTCAGGACCGGACAGGGCCGCCGGTGGATCTCCAAGTGAGAGGGTTGAACGAAGTTTTGAGTGGATGGGGGCTCACTGTGGCGGATGTCCTTATAATGATAAGATATGGATAGTTCATTCCTACATAAAGTGTTCTTTTTCCTGCGCCTGTAGCATTCTGGTCTGGACCTGCCACTGCGTGCGCCCCGCTTGAGAAGTGTCATGAATCTTGGAGTCGGGCATTTAGACCTGACGTGGCACGCCACTAGATGACCGGAAGGGGCAAAAACCCTGGGGATACTCGAGAAGAAAAGACGACAATTATACGACTATACGTGTTATATCTAGTGGTTTATGCTCTACTCTCATGTTGGGAACAAGGTTCCAGCCTTGCGGAAAAAAATACAAAGAAACAAAAAGCAGGAAAAAAGGTGCCTGTTATGGTTTCGATCAGAAGTCTGCAGATCATGATGACCGATGACTCTAATCCATCACATCTGTTGTCCGTGTCACTGACCTTTGACCGATGTATCCGGCCCACTGCGAGCTCGCTGGTGTTTGGCCTGTTCATCGGGAGAAGCAGAGCAGCTGGGTCAATTGGGAAGGAGGGATTTCTTCGTTTTCTCCGGCATGTGAGCACCTTGTGATTGATTTCATGCAAATCATACAGATTTGGATAAAGATTGGCCGACTCGGAGGAAGCAAACCAAAACCCTCGTCACTGTGGCTCACTGCACTTACGGCACTCTTGATTTTCAATGTGCCCATTGAATGCCGATTTCAATGGCCCGGCCCTTTGTCGCCTTTTGACGCTCTCTGTGGCAATCTCTTGTGAAAAGAGGCCGAGGACGCTGGAATCGTCCGGTCGGTGTTCAATGCGAGTCGTGGTCGGTGTTTCCGTTGCGAGTCGTCTGGTCGGCTTGCAATCTGCCATTCAGGGGTTAAACACCAGGTTCGAGGTTTCGTTTAGAGTCTATTTACCCTTCACCCAAGTTTCACTTGAAGGAATTTGCAGTGCAAGAAGGGATTTGCAACAAAGGTCAAACAAGGGAACCTACACTTGAGCTCGGTGTTTACAGTTTAAGGGACCGTCGCAGCACCTATACATATTACTATGGAATTACAATGGACATCTAAAGCCTGCTTTGGTGGTCCCTGGGGGCGTCCTTGGCGAGTCGAAAGCCGACCACTTGGTCGTCACTCAGGGCAGCAGGGTCACGGCCAGTTTTTCTTGGATTTTTCACCATGGCAGCATGATGTCATTTTCTTTCCCTATGGTCCTCCGCGCTTTTTGTTGACTCAATGCTAGCACTCCGATGATGTCATCATATTTCAGCTTCACTGGCGACTCTTCGCCTCAAAGAGTTGGCACCAAGAGTTTGCGACCTCTTCGGTCGCCCACTAAGGTCGTTCTTCTTTCTGAACGACCCTTTGTGAGTCGGACAAGCCTTCAATCCAGCGTAGCTCTGTGAGTGTAGCGACAGGTCGTGTCGCGCGACGCGACGCCATGCGACGGCGCCACGACGAGTGTCCTGAGTGGGTCAGGAAACGTGGGGCGTTTGTCTCCTTTGCCGCTTTGCCGAGGGGGTGACTCTGCTGGATCATGCGTGCTTGCAAACCTGCGACGCATTGCAGTCCCACCTATAGAGCAGTTAGAGTTAGAGCTGTTCCACAGGGGGATGGCAGACCCACTCATTGACATATCATTAAACTCTCACCAGCTGGGCACACCCTTTGCTTGGCCAGATGGAAAGTTTCAAGTCGGCACAATTTGACCGGCAGGCTTGGAGTGACATCTGGATGTTTGCGCCATCCGCTGTTTGAGGAATTCACCACTCAGGTACCTAGCAAAACAAAACATATGGCAAGTGTACGTACAAGTGCCAACATATATGGCAATGTATCAAATCCAGCAAGCATGATCGACTGCAATGACGACTGCAGCTTCAACCTGCAGCTTCCAATCAACCGGAGATCTTCCTTTCACTTGTCATATCTTGCAGCAGCTTCTTAAGCTGCTTGGCTTCCAGGTGCTGAACACCGAGCTGGAGAAAGAGGTTGAGATCTTGAATGCCTTGACCCAGGCCGTCCGGACAGGTCACAGGCTACTCAGGGCACCATCAGGGCACAGGCTATTGCCGGGTGAAAACGGCAGGAGTTGCTGTGTTTGTGTGCAGGATCCAGGAAAATCATAGGAATACGATGGAATACAGAATGCAATGAATGTATAAACATAAATTAAAATGACATGGTCCAAGTCTCACTGTATATCGTTTGTGGAAGATGGGTCCATTGACGTCAGCAAGATGAGGGACTGCAGGATGGTCGACTGTCAAGGAGACTTCCATGTGATCTGCTTGAGACTTCCATTCGTTAACCACAACTCTTGCAGGGCGTTATGGCAATGACTCCTGAATCGCATGGTGGGGCCTGTGTTCGTCGCAATCAGCAACATGTCCGGAATCGGGTACGTGTTTCGTCGCCGCGTACGCCCAGCTGGATTCCACCCAGATCAGGTGTTTTTGGGGTCCCACATCCTATGGGGACACAGGATTTGAAGATATACAGGACGAACGGTCGAGCTGGGCGATCCGTTTTTCCGTTTTCACCTTAGGACGAACGCCGCACAGGTGAAACTGGTCGTCTACAATGAGGCCACAAAGGCGGGGAGAGCCATGGAAAGTGGTCATCGTATGGCAGCGCACGTGCCGCACGAAGGCATTCGGTGGTCACCCAACAACGCAAGGTGAGGGATCCCACCATCCAGATGTTCATCCAGTCTGGTGGTTCCATACGGTAATTAGTATGTATAGGGTACAACTTATTATATATCAACTACAGATCGAAGGGAGCATCCCCAAGACTTTACCAAACATTTTGGTGTGTTAGACTATATTAGACTCGGCTGAGGATCAAAGTCCCATTCCGAAACTCCTCATGTTTCTGAAACGTTTCTTCCGTAACTATATGGTATTCTTGCGCAACTGCTCTTCGGAAACGATTTTGCGATCTTCAGACTTCGGAAACTATTTTGGGATCTTCAGAAAGTATGCGGTGGGAGTTGGGGGTTGGGGATTTGGGGGTTGGATGGGGTTCGTGATCGTGGGCTGGGTGGGCTCATTGACATACCCTGTGACGTCTACAATACATGCCTTGCATTCTTCGGAAACTGTTTCGCGAACTTCAGAAACTGTTTTGAATGCTTCAACAAATATTCTTCAGAAGCCTCACATGGCATCCATGCATGGAGCGCGGCTAGGGTGTGCAGCTGGATTTGGGGGGTGGGGAGGGTGGGCCTATTGACATAAATATACATAAATACTATTCGTGGAGAAACCGTCTGGTTATCGAAGATCACCTCTTACTTGTAGTTCCCGAAGATTACGTAGTTTCCAAAGAAAACCGCCAAGTTTCCATTATTCACCATGATCTCCTTTTAGTTACCGAATAGAACTTTGACCTACTGCTGAGATGTTGTATGATTTGTTGATGGTTTTCATTCACCTCAACACATAGATCATATGAATCATATGATCAGCCTTTGGGCCACTATGCTTTTGCACCTGGGAGGCGTGGGATCCTTCGCCAGATGCGTGGGGCCCTCATGAAGATGTCCGCAATTCGCACCTCGAAGAAAGACCGCTTGAGTCCAGCCCACCATCCCACGGTGTTTGTGTCCAGCTTCAGCCGGATCCGTTCGCTCCGAGCTTCGCCTGAGGCCATCACTCTTTCCAGGCACGTCCTCCAAAGCAAAGATTTATGCCGATCGCCGGGACCTCAGATTTCACGCGCCGGGCCGCCCCCCCGCAGCCATGCACCAGGTGGGTGAAGCAAGTCGCAGGATGTGACCTGGAAACTTCACTGAGACCTTCGCAAGAACCAGTGATATTTGGGAGAATGTCCTTGTGCTTGCTTTTGGTTGCAGAAATCTTTGGCTGCAGAGGCCTTTGAGTAGCTGGAGACCAGTTTTTTTGATTTGGCTGGTGAACGCCCTATCAAGCCTTCACGGATGTTAGTAAGATTGGTCTTGCATGATAGGGATGGGTGAACATACATAGGGTATCATAGGGTAGTCTTTTCAAGGAAGTGGAACATCCATTTCCTCCCTATACCCCGTACAAGTAGTTAGTGAGGTGTGAACTATCAGCTGCCCCAACCCCATAGTCAAGTCGGAATTCTACAGTGAAATGTTAGTTCAATCTGCATGTCTACTGAGTTTTCATTATGTGTTTAAACATTCTTAGAGCCTTATAAACTTATAGTCGTCAACTTGCTCAAAGAGATAAATTCCACCGTTTTCGAGTTTTTTGGATGTGCAGTCGTTGAGCAAGTGCACCTCAGCGATGAGGATTTCGGATCCTGCAGCAGCGACTCTTGCTCCAGGGAGAGTTGGGGTGCCTAGTGATGCGTCGCATCGGTTTGCCACATGGCTGTGGGTCATGGCACCAGAAGCCCCTTTATCCCTGGTAGGTTGACCTCCCAGGTAGTTCATTCTGTTCCATCTGTCGTAGCTGTGTGTTACAGCTTCATCGGTGACACGCAGGTCAGGTGCCATGACAGCCACATGGTGAACCAGTCCCAGTCCAGCTTTCGCTGATCTTCCAAATCTTGTCACAGCTAAACCGATCCGAGGAGATTTGAGGAACAACTTCTGTGCATTTTCCATGGTGGGGGGTTCTTGCTGGTCACTTGTGGATTTTCCACGGACATGTTGAAAGGACCGAGGTTCACTTATGGAGAGGCTGAGTGATCAGTAAAGAGGATTCAAACTCGAACTTTGGTCGAGTTTCGACTGCAGATCGACATCTTTCTCCAACAATTTACGATTCCCCATCATGAAACAGTGGCTGATAAACTGCGACGAGCTTGATTGCTTTGGTCTTGACCTAGGCAGTTTGTTGGTCAAAGACAAGACTCCATGAAATGTACTGTTGTACCGTCACAAAGCCACAGAGTTTAGCTTTTTCTGTCAGCACTAGAACATTGGAGTCAACCACCTTTTGGTCATTAACATGCGTGTCTCTCAAATTCGTGTTTCTCATGCCGTGTCCCGCGGCTTAGAAAGTTTGACACGTTACAACTGAGTCAACAACTGCCTCCGCTGATTCAAAAGATCTCAAGAGAAGTAACAACTGAGTCAACAACCCCCATTTCTTGCGGCGTTGTCCAGGTTCGTGACAGAGGGCCTTGGTGCCAGGGATCCTCAAGGGGTTGCGGACGGTCGTGCAAGAGTGTTCCATTGGAGGCCATTTGGACCCAGGATCAAACCAGGCTTTATTTTTTGAAGGTTTATGAGGATTATTTTTTTGCAAACATGAATCTATCTATCTATATTCAATCATTTAAGGTAGGCAGGGTCGGTGATGATGAATTATTTGGGAAGCTTCGAATCAACGTCTCCCAATGTTTGAATGCTCAAGCCAAACTGGGGAGACGCCCCTTGAGGAGCAGTGGCGCTGCTGGTACCTCAAGCTAAACTTTTTCTTCCCGGTTCTGACGCCATGGCAAGCGCCGATGATCAGATCCGTCGCTCTGCTGAACAGCAGAAGCTGGAGCGGTGGTGCGCTGCCCATGGTATCGAAAGGCCCTCCGACTTAGCGTTTTACTTCGTTACCTACGAGGAAGCGCTGAAGCAGGGCCGCGCAGTGGCAGAGGCCTGGGACCAGGCGCGCCGTGAAGCGGAGCTGGGCGCTGGAGCCCTGGTGCGAGACATCGTTCGTCGTGAACAAGTTTCGCAATCAGCGCCGCGGCCTACCACATCGCCACCTTTGAGGCCACGACCTACCCCATCGTTTGCGGGGCCAGTCAGGCCCAGCACCCAGGGCCGTCAGTCGGGCGGCCCGGATGGCGGTGCCCTGACCTTTCTGCCTCAGTTGATGGCCATTCTTCTGGCAGTTGAGCCCCCGCCGGCGGCACGCTTGGCTGAGATCACCGCCAACTTCGAGGCCAAGCTCACGCATGTGCTCCAGAAGGCGGAGGCCGCCACCGTGAAGCGGGCATTGCACACGTGGCAAGAGCTTCAAGGGGTCATTGCGGCCGCAGGTGGAGGTATCCCGGACAAACACCTCCTGGCCACCTTCATTCGGGAGCACAAGTCCCCTACCAGGGCATATACCGCTCTAGGATGGATCGTCCGCAACCTCAAGTTGCCATTTGACCTCTCCGAAGTGGTGAAACCTCGGGCTGGTTTGGGATCTCGCCTCGGTCAGGGGCAGGCGCAGGCGGCGACTTTGGAGCCATCTATGGTCATCCACCTGTTGGGCACCTTGGAATCCACCGTTGACAATCCTCACTGGCCTATGGTGTTTTGTGCCTACGCCCTCTGTTTTGGTGTGGTCAGGTACACCCATTTGCAACGGAGCTACTTGGTCGGCGGTAACGGGGGCATCCTCGTGTTCTGGCGCACGAAAGGTAAGACTGGCAGTCGTGGTGGCTTCGCCTGGAGCGTTCCGAGGTATTGTGGCACGTTGGACCTTCTACAAGTGCTAGGTGCCCACTTGAACAAAGTGCGCCCCAGAACAGGCGCTGGCTTCAAGCGCTGGCATTGGTTGGGGTTCGACTCGGCTACAGCCCAGCCGGTGGGCACAGCACAATGTGTCCGGATCCTGCAGCCCTACCTGAGTGCAGCCATGGACGTTACCAGCCTCTCGTCCTACTCGTTCCGCCGCGTGCTTCCGACTTTGGCAGGGTATGTGGGGCTTTCAGAGACAGAGCGTCTTGCTCTTGGACAATGGGTGGATCAGTCCTCCAAGTCTACGGCTACCACCCCTCTGCGATATGACTCGCGGAAACAACGCCTAGGACACCAGTTGCGCCTAGCTGGCTTGCACTTCTTCCAGGACCTCAACATGGCGTTGTGGGACGAACTGCCGACCGGCTATGCCTCGGCCCGATGGTCCACTTGCATGGAAGAGGCTGACGAGCTCCTCGCTTCGGACCCTCAGATCCGCCGAGTTTCTACGGACTCCATCCCTGGCATGCCCGTGGTCAAGACCTTGCTGCCGGCCCAGGTCCAGATCACTCGCGCTACTGGTCAACGACTCACTGCTGCGCTCCGGCGGAAGCGCCCGGCCCCAGCCGTGGCTGCCGGCCCGGTGCCTGAGCCCACACAGGGGCCGAGGAACACGGTGTCGACATTTTCGTTCACCAGTCCCTCGCGGCCGGCGAAGCGGGCACGGGTGGAGCCGCCACCCAGGGCTGCTGCTGGCGGTAGTGCCCAACCGGTGACGCCGCCCAAAGCACCTCCGCCGAAGGTGCCACCTGTGCTGCCTGTGGTCTCGCCCTCATCAGCTTCGGCATCTATTCCATCTTTGCGGGCACCACCACCTTTGCCATCGGCTTCACCTCGGGCATCTTCGTCTTCAACCGCGGCAGTTCCTTCGAGCACGCCACCTTCGACCCCCAAAGTCAAGGCCATGCCCTCAGTGCTGCAACCGTCGCCGGAGCGGCCTCAGCACCTGCAGGAGGCGAATGATGCGGCCTTCGATGCAGCGGCCCGGGAACGCTGGCGCCGGCCCGGGCACAGCGGTGCCCCAGAGCCTCCCACGCTCATCTTCCTGGGCGAAGCCGGCAATGGTTCTATCTACTTGGGCGGTCTGCCCACGGACCGGGCCTGGTTGGAGGCCCATGAGCCTCAGCGCCATGGACAAGATTGCCGCCGACTGTCGGGGAGGGGTCAGTGCTCGCCAGGTCTACCAAGTCAATGTTCCTGTTGGTCATCAAGGAGCCCTACGTGACCGCCAATTGAAGTTGGTGCTGCCTATCTTTCTGGCAACCCTGTATTCAGGCTACTCCGTTCTGGTTCATTGCATGGCGGGGGTGCACAGGGCCCCTGTGTTGGCTGGTTTGCTACTCGCATGGATCCGGCGGTGCTCCTTCGAGGAAGCATACTCGCGACTGGAGGGCTTGCGAGCTATCGACCGAGCCGGCGTGCTCAGCCGGCGGGGCGGCTCTGATATCTTCAAATGGGCCCGGAATCAGGTCCACATCACCCCACCGGCCCTTCCCAGGTATCCGATTTCCTTCATTACCTCTACCAAGGCGGGATCACACTGGCATGTGGAGCGTGACAACGCGCCCTGGTGCAGATGGCGCCAGCGCAATGCTGCTTATCGAGGTGAAGTCCACCGAGCTCGCAGCATTCATGAGGCTTTGGCCTATGGGCGTGATTTCTGTATCACATGTAAAGCAGTGCTCCCTGGCAATGCCCAGGTCCACTTGTATTAATAACTGCAGTCTTCGGAAACAGCACGCCTACCGGGTAGGCCGAGAGGGCGTCTCGTGTGCTACGCAAGTTTTTGCTTCATAGGGACTCGGCGGACGGCCCGAGGAGTAGGTCCCTAGTCTGAACATCGCCCGAACTTTCATAGTCAGTCTTGCATATTTGCTGCAGCATCTCGTCTCCCAGTGAACTCCGGCCTCCACGACCATACCCTGCGCCAATGGACCGGCCTCAGGCGATCCAGTTCATTGCCGTGACACTGACGCCCTTGGAGGGCGAGGCCAGACGGGCCCGTGCTTGGGAGGTAGGGGATCAAATGGACCAGGCCTGTCGGGCCTTGAGGGCCCTTCCCCCGACCTCCACCTCTTGTCTAGGGGTGGTACAGGTTCAGCTGCGCGCTGCACGGAACCTATGTGAATCATGGATCGAATGGTGGGATGAGATCCAAGACCTGCCCAGGGAGGCAGCACGCCCAGAGCCGAGGCTGGAAGGCGGCCCCGAGACCTGGTACTTTGCCTCCCTACGCCCCACTGGTCCACACTACATGTGATGATTTGGCGCGTCACCATGACAGTCTTCATGAGGCCGATCGCGCTTCGTTCCGTCAATTGCTCTATACTGCCCACCACGAGGCCCACGCGGCAGGCGAGGCCATCCGTTGGCCAGCGCTACAATGCCTGAGCTTGGAGCTCGGGGAGCTTGCAAAGCGGCTTCAGTAGTCATGCCATGAACGACTTTGAGTTTTTGAAAAAGGGTTGACACTGTGCGGTGCTCCATTTGCTACCTGCTGTGTCTTTGCTTTGTGGTTGCAGAGCCTGTCCACTCTTCGATTCTGCGACCTTCCGCAGCCATCTCTGCTCTCCAGTGTTCGCTGCTCCCGCCATCTTCTGTTGTGAATCATGGCCACCGTCCCTAAGCAGCTTGCTACGCCGGAGGACACCTTCACCACTCTTGCGCTGCAGTTCAATTTCGAGCAGCGCATCAAAGACAAGATCATTGAGTTGGGGATTCGCACCATTGCCGAATTCCGCCACTACGCCCGCAGTGAGGATGAAATCAAAAAGCTCTTCATCGATACAGTCAAGGACCCACCATATGAGGAGATGCAAGGGCGCCTCCAGGCTGCTCGGCTGCGCTTCGCTTGGACGGCGTGCAAGGCCTTGTTGGACTCCGAGCACGCCGCGGCCAGCCTGCCGCCAGCGCCAACGGAAGAAGAGACGCTCCTTCCCAAACAGGAGCTCGAGCAGCTGAAGGAGGCTTTCTTTCGACGCTACCACTTGCGTCCAGAGCCTCGCCAGTATCCCTCTGACCGATTGCTGTCTAAGCTCAGCCGACAGCTGACACGAAGCCAGTTCGAGGTCATGGATCTGTGGACGGTCCGCTCACTCACTTTTCAGCGCACACATAGCCAGAAACGGCGACGCCTGACGGGCAACTTGTACCTCCAAGAGGATGATGAGGATGAGATCACTGCCAAGTCCTGGCTCTCCTACATGGCCAAGATGGACACCTACTTCTTGGCCCTGGCTGTTGTGGGGTGTCGCCCCGTGGAGCCGGCGCCGTCTGCGCCTGAATCGCTCGGTGCAGACAGTGTGCAATACGTCCAGGTCCCCTACGACATCCTGCTGTCCTACGCCAGCCGCTGCCATGATTTGATTCTGCGCACCTCGGAGGGGCGGCGCCTGCAGCTGGTCCAACACCTCGATGTGGAAGAGCGCGGTCAATGGGCAGCCAGATGCACAGGCCACACGACACTTGGCAATGTTATCAGTGCCATCATGCGTGAGCGTGACGCCCTTTGGTTGGCCGGGGCCCTGCCAGCCCCCAGCATCACCACGGGTACCGCTGCTGGCGGCGCGTCACCCGCCAAGGCCCCCCCTGCGGATGCAGGGCCGGTGGGGTCGGTGGTTTCCACTCTTCGTGATGGCACGCAGCTTTGTCAGGCCTATCAGCGCAACCAGTGCCGCACCAAGAAGAACTGCCCACGTGGGGCGCACCGCTGCGGAGTCGTGTTGCAGTCAGGTCGGGTCTGCGGATCGTACCAGCACTCACCTTCAGGATGCCCCAAGGCTGCTTGAAAAGAGGGCCGCTCCTCTGTTGGGGGGGGGGGCGAGGCCAATCTTTGGACACTCCTGTCTTTCATGACTTCCGTTCATTTTTGGCCGAGTTGGAGTCCATTGATATGCATCAGACTGAAGCCTCACCCTGCCCTATCCTCCTTGATGTGTTCAGTGGAGTCCATGCACCGTTGTCCAAGGCCTTCTTGTGGTGCCAATGGGAGATCATCACACCGATTGACATCGAGATCGATCAGGACCTGGACGTGTCGCGTCCGGCGGTCCGTCGGGCTATTCAGGCGGTGCTCCCTCGGGTGGCCGCCATCGCGGGGGCTATGAGTTGTGCTACCAAATCACGAGCTAGGGAGAAAAGGCCCGGTCCCCCTCCTCTACGATCCGAGGAACACCCACGGGGTCTACCACCTGGAGATGCCAACGGGTGGCTGGGATGTTAATTATACATCCTGG